>CAKNWU010242805.1:0-10119 GCA_932072015.1 Andricus quercustozae | reverse complement strand
AAAAAAAAAAATATCCCTCTAGATCATTCCGATCCAAAGTTCTACGATTTTGAGACAGAGTTTCAAAAAAGGTCCACTGTGCGACGTCTCAAAAGTTAATTTATATCAAAGGTCGCGATGTACTAATGATACGAAAGCACTGTCGTGATTCATTTACATGAATTCGTAATCACACGAGAGTTATGAGTCAATTAGCACTTGATTCACTGATTTAATTCACAAATTCATTCGCGAAATAATATTTCAAAATTATAGTCTCACAATATTTTCAATTAATTATTACTTCTACATTGAGATTGGCATTCCTCCGGAATAGTAAAAACGCCTCGTCACCAAGGTCACTCCGAATAGTACCGGGAGAAACACTGCCAGAAACACTGTCTAATTGTCACAACCGCACTCACAAAGAATTGCAGTAAAGTACACCAAAAAGTTAAGCATTCGTGAACTCGCCAGAATCCACCAATGATGCATAAGTTAAAAACAACTAATAATGCTCCACTCAGAGTCGTCTTCATTCGAAAAAGTAATAACTGCACCGAGAGAACATAATTACTTTTTTCGTATGATCTCGTGTCACGCTCGTTAGCATGAACTATATCATACTATGACAGTATACTTTCTTACTATTTCAGCGTGGATCCTTTTTATTTAAGTACGGATCCTTATTATAATAGTAAGAATGTATGCTGTCATAGTATGATGTAGTTCATGCTAACGAGCGTGACACCAGATCATACGAAAAAAGTAAGTATGTTCTCTCGGTGTGGTATATTAATAATTATTTAGCCCGTCTTGATTCACGCAAAGAAGAATCAAGGCTCTTCCGTGCTCGCTTGTGCGACAACGATGACAACTGAGGTGTTGAACGACACACTCACAAACAGTCAGCAAGCCTACTTGCCAAAATATAATACACTGCAAATAGAATGAATCACATGTAAGAGAAAGTAATTATAAAATTATAATATAAGAAATGATATTCATGAAAGGATAAAGTATAAAGCGTTTGAGAATAAATAGATTAACAGAAAATTGAATAAATAATTATAGATAAAACAGAGTTTGGAATAAAAAACATTAAGAACAAATAAATCAGTCAATTCCGAACAACTTAAGACAGCAGGATGGTGGCCACGGAAGTCGGAATCCGCTAAGGACTGTGTAACAACTTACCTGCCGAAGCTACTAGCCCTGAAAAATGATGGCGCTGAAGCGTCGCGCCTATACTCTGCCCTCAGCGTCAAGAGAGGCGGTTCGTCCGTCATGAAGCCCTGACGAGTAGGAGGGTCGCGGCGGTGTGCGCAGAAGGGTCTGGGCGTGAGCCTGCCTACAGCCGCCGCCGGTGCAGATCTTTGTGTTAGTAGTAAATACTCCAGCGAAGCCATGGTGGGCTGAAGAGGGGAAGGGTTTCGTGTGAAAAGTTGTTGCATACGATTCAGTCGATCCTAAGCCCTAGGAGAAATCCTATGTTGATGTGACGACCCCATCGCCCGAGAGCTCCGGCTCATGCAGTCAACTACGTTGCATTGGGCTAACACCCCAACGCAACGAATTATGCGGTTACGTCACCAGTATCGCGCAGTCCCACCGACAATAGACCTCTCTCGGATGGAGGCCATGGTTCAGTTGGGAGTGGCAATAGGACCAAACCGAGGCGACGACCAGGCAATGGTCCCGGACAAACGCGAGAACATCAATTTAAGTGATCGGACCAACTCAGGAGGGATATCCTTACCTGTTGGTAATATGCACCCGGAATATGCTCATAAAACGCCTCAGTATTTAAGAGATCAGGTATCCTTTTTGCGAAAAAACGGATATGAAGCTCTTTATCGGCAAGAAGAAGAGCAAGATCCTCCAGCGAACATACCACCCGTTCCAGCAAGACTACCTTTACAGATAGCCGATAATGCCAACATGAGAAGTAGGAGATCTATCCACCAAAAAGTCTTTCTCAGGATGGACAAATTATCTGAAGCTTATAATGCTCTCCCTGATTTGCTTCCTGAAGATGTTAATCTCTGGAATTTGAACTGTGTAGTTTACGAGAAGGCGGTCTCCCTGCTTAGCGACGATAGAAGTAACGATACTTCAGTACGCCTGTGTAAGAGTCGCGAGCGGATTGTACAGCTTCAGTTCAAAATTGAAACGACGAGACGACATGCATAAAATATTCAGTGCGTAATTAGCTACATAACATCAAATTAAAAATTCACTCCAAAAGTTAGGGCACTTGCTCGAAACTTAAGGAAAACAAATGACTCGCTGAACAAGTGTAAGATTTTGACCATCAAGCAGCACTGGATGCAAAAAATAAGATCTCTTTCAACAGCGAAACAGCGCCTTAAACGGCGAGTAAAATGGATTCAGGAAAATTCCACCTTTTTAACTTATCCTTCCCGTCTGTTCAATAAAACGTCACGTGCCGTTAAAAATCCTCCTTGCCGAGAAGAGATTCAAGTCTGCTGGGAGAAATTTTATGGAGATACTTATCAGCTAAATGAAGACGTATCGTAACTTTTGCAAAAGGCAAAGGTTGCAGGCTCCAGAGGAAGAGTCTCCACTAATTACTGCTGAAGAAGTGAAGAAATTTATCGCTAGAACTAAGAATTTGTCAGCGCCAGGTCCAGATAAAATCCACAACTTTTGGTGGAAGAAGTTCACTTCTACGCACCAACATCTAGGTCGTATATTCACTACTTTCTTAATATTCACTACTTTCTTAAAAGGAGAACAACTCAGCTCGCAGTGGCTAGTGGCAGGACGCACGGTATTAATCCCTAAGACCGGAGATTTGTCAAGTCCACAGAACTACAGGTCCATGGCTTGCGTAAACACCAGCTGCAAGCTATTCACTAGTATCCTCAAAGAGAGGATATTAACATCTGTCGAGCCGGTATGGAGTGCAATGTTGAACAACGTGTATGCAAGAGAGGGCTGGCAGGTTGCAGGGAGAACCTGTTCATAGACATGTGTATTACCCAAGACTAGATCAGGTATCAACGCAATCTGTCCATGGCTTGGATTGACTTCCGTAAGGCATTCAATAACACGAACCCGCAGTACTTACTAAGCTCCTTGAGTGCCTAGAGGTGCGTCCAAAAATAGTGAGATGCATAAAAGAGTTCATGCTCTTATGGTGGACAAGGTTTGTCATAACATCTGACAAAAGACAAGTGACTACCAGCTATATCGCATATAAGAAGGGGTCTTCCAAGGAGACTCTCTAAGTCCGATAATTTGCTGCATCTCCCTCTTGCCTCTATCTATTGTGCTCCGAGGCAAAAGCTCTGGATACCTATGTGGCCCGCCGAACAGAAGAGAATATAAGGTGAACCACCTTTTATACATGGACGACCTTAAACTCTTTGCTTCCTCGAAAGAGGATCTTAACGTCCTTGTGTAGGCGGTGAATAGGTACTCTGAAGCGATTGGCATGAGCTTCGGACTGGTGGCTTGCTAAGCTTGGAGTTTCTTCATCGAAGAACGGTTCTGGCTACAGCTTGCTCAGTTCTAAATAGTGCAGATTCTCCTATGGGACTCGTATATCAACTTGAAGTCGTCAATGTTGCGGCGTTTCTATGATCCCAGCGATACTACACATGGTCTAGCATCACTAACACCGTCGGTGCTCAAAAGTCGTGTACAGAAAGCAGAACATACGCTTCTACTGAGAGAACATGCTGACAAGTCCCTTTATGGTAAATTCTACGGCATCATTTCTCTCTTCTCCTTGTCAGCACATGTAGAAAATCCGTGGGTCGCTCTAACTCATATATGGTACCGTAGCTTGAAGGAAATTTCACAATCCGGCCTTTCAATTACTCTTTATATGAGTCCCAAAGTGTATTTCTGGGGTTTCTGATCTTTGAAACTGCTGGTTTTCTTAGGGCTAACCGGAACAAGATACATTTGTGGTATGAAAGAAACTTCTTATCGGAGACTCTCCAGCCCACTACCCGGCTCCTAAGTTTTTCCAAGCATAGATTCAAATCGAGAACATCACTCCTGTTTATGATCTGGAATGTGGGAGTATCACCCCGATTCTGAATCTCACACTGTATGGTGTAAGAATATTGGGAGCCCAACAGCAAGGAAATCCTATTGTCCTGGCAGTGCCGAATTAGAGCCTCCAGCTCTCTAGGAGGCGGAGGTCCCTCAGCATCGCTTGGGAAATAAGCCGAGGCGATAAACACAATATGCGACATGTAAAATAAATAGATTTATACTATTTGAAGTATCATGAAACTTGTTACACAAACGTGTCTTGTGTCTCTAAATCCGAATATAGAATCAGAATTACAAAATTCAAAATGACCGATCCGATATGGCGACCAAAAGTTTAAAAAAATCTAATGAGCTGGCGGATTCGGATGAAAATTGGTACCATAGAGATCCGTACATCCCTAAAAACGAATATAGGGTCAAATTTCGATAACTCGAATTTTGACCTTGAATTCGTATTCAGCGCCTCAAATAACTCCCTTGTACTAATTTTCATTCAAATCCGTAAACTCATTGTATTTTTCAAAAATTTTGGTCGCCATATTGGATCAGCCATTTTGAAATTTGGAATTTTGACCTAGAATTTGTATTCAGCGTCCCAAATAACCCTTTAATACCAATTTTCAATTAAATCCATCCAGTAGAATGTTCCATACATTTTGGGCCCACTTTGTGATTTTTAATCTACACAGTGAAGTGGTTAATAACAGTGAGATCCCTGGAGCAGAATTTAGGCACAAAAATTGTATATGAAGCCACACTCTCCCAAGCCGCTAATCCCTTTCCTGTATAACCACTGACATACGCTCAGTTAGAACCGCCGAAGCGCCTTGGCTGTGGTTCAAATTAGTCTGCATCATGGAGATTTCTTGTCTCAGTCATTTATAGGCTAATTCGGGACATCTTCGGATGCTTTTGCCCCCCACCCCCCGCAGCCTAGATGGGTCACCCGGAAGGTTACCCCTAGTTGCCCCTAGATAGGGTCGGTACTCCAGGTCCGCAAAGGCCCTGATTACAAGTTTGGGAAGACCGACAACCAAAATCCAGCCTCTGCCTTTCGGCTTGGCTCCCTGTTTGTCGGAAGATACCTACTACGAATCGAGCGTAAACGCTGGAGTTCTCTCTACTAGCCAGTCCCGCGACCAGATGTCAGCGACCACCTCTAGAATGGCCCCCGACCTCATGAAGATATCGTTGAAACAGAAGACGCGCCCCTTGCGGGGTAACGCGTCAACCTCTTTAGATATTTCTTTACTCACAATCAGCCTGCCCAACTCCTTGGGAGTTAGACAAGCTCCAGAATAACCCGACGCAACGACAACTCCTTCCAGGGCGTTGTTAGCCATCTGCGCGAAAGTAAGGCCATGTGTATCCATGTGAAGTTCCCGCAGCCACTTTCCTCTGTGAGGTGCCTCGGCTGCTTTTTGCGAGCCTTGCTAAGGGATCTCTCTTTCTTTGTACACCGCTACGGTTCTTCTTCCTTACGGAGAGTCCCGTTGGATGTTCTTCCACCGTGGCAATAAGATTGCCGCCAACGTTTATCAAAAGCCTACACCGCTCCTGCCGGACTGCCCTTTGAGGTGCCATCCACCTTTGGTGGTTGGTTAGAAGAGGGTCTCGGAACGGAGCGCTAATTGTTATGGTTTTTGTTTATTTTTCGTGTGTCGCTCATTGGTCCCACCAGAAGCTTCGGAAATAAAGTTCACCCTTTGCAGAGCCCCGCTTGCAGAAGACGGGTCTACATACAATGGAATTCGAGCTAGCGTCCCAAAGTCTCTGTTCAGTACTTCCTTTCTGACTCCGACGTATGAGCTTGGGAGTATGAGAACTCGCGCCCTCGATATTCCAGGAGGCTTTGCTATTACACCCTGGAAGGATCGCTTCTTCGTTTATATCCCACAGACTGGAGTCCGTCACTTCCCCAGAGTAACTAGACTTCGCGATGCAACTCCTTTGGTTCACTTATTTCAGATCTATAGTCCGATGAGACCCTTAAGCCCTCCCACCAGCTACAAGGTCCCGTGATCCCTAGGGAAAGTAAAAATGGTCAAAATTTGGTCCACTTTTCGTTTAAAAATATCTGCCAACATATTTCAAATTTTTCATAATTCTTTGACATAAGTATTCCCGAAAAATATCCCAATAAAGTACTTAAATTAAAGCACAATTTGGTAAAGTTTGAAAATAGTACAAGGCTTCATTTAGAAATTACGAATAAAAAATACCCGAAAAGTCTGATAACGCACCTCTCTTAACCTACCTCTCTTAATCTACAACTTTAAAATGATCAAATATTGTTCAATATTTAAGATTTAGGGATTTCAAATATACTTCAAAGTCAGTCCCAAAAGTTTTTTATTCCGTAACGCGGCATTTTTATTTTAAGATAAAACTCAAAAATGAAAGGATCGCTTATTCGTTTATATCCCACAGACTGTCCGCTTTATACTTACGGAGATTTGTGTACAGTTCAAAATTGATTTATCAACGTTGATTCCAAATAATAATAAATATCACTATTATTGCAATTCTTATTCATTCTCGTGGCCGTATGTCACATCACCCTGCCTCTAGGTTCGAGCTATTTCTTTTTAAAATGCATACCGATCACAAAAAAAATCCCATGATCTCTTAGTTTTATATTTTAAAATTCTCTATATTTATACTTCATTAAAGAAAATAATTTGACTGGTTTGGAAAGTTGCTTTATTTAAAAAACTCACTGTCTTAAATTGTCACCTTTTTGGTAATCACTCAGTAATATTTGCCTCAACATTTGTGGTGTAGAGTGAAAAAATGTAGAAAACCTTCCCGAGTTCATCCGGTTTCCGACGTTCAAGTTTGGATGCAGACATTCATGACATATAGAAATTTCAATCACATTTATATGAAAATCCAAGCACATATGTTATTAAAAATACAAATCTTGGAATTGAAAATTCAGTTACAAGAATATTAAAATAATATGGCCACACGAGAATTGATCTTAAACCTCCAATTCAGCAATTGACAGTTCATGGCACTCAGCTACAGAAGAAGTTGGAAACGAATATCATTTGATACATTTTATATCCCAAATTGATTGATGACCTGAGAGGTATATTTCCAGAACAATGGAAACAACAAAATGCACCCAGATCTAAAAACTCGGTTACGGTTGCCAGATTCGGTATACTTCCTCGAGAATAAACACGGGTGAGGCACAATAGGCTTTATAGCTGGAGCGCCAGGGGGGTCCTCACGGCCTCCGCCGCCTTTATTACAATAGCATATTGCCCGTGGAGCGATTCGACAATCGATTTTTCTTCCCTAGTATAGAAAACTCGATTTTCGACCCGCTCCACAGGCACCGAAAGTTGAATTTTTGATTGAGGTATGATGAAAACTAAATAACTCACTAAAATGGTTAACGTTTTCTCTAACAGTATACTCTAAAAGCTATGTCTTTCTATATCCATGTTCGTATAGACATTTTTGTAAAATGTATTTAGAATCCGCTAAATGCAAAATAATATAGTGACGCGTATGTTTATGTACCTATGAAATATATTAGTATGATAATATAATAAATAAATGTATTATATATAGTTGTCATAAAATAAACATATGAGCCGTTCTGCTTTTGTATTCTTGTATTAAACTCCTTGAAATAAGATAATTTCACATGATTATACAACAATACTTCCGGTCATCGGATCCAACTTATGCTTTGTGAATTAAGGGAAACGAAATTGTCTGTGTTGTCTATAGGCTCCAGCAAAATAATCTTTATTATTATTAATGCTGCCGTCTGTCCGATGGCTCTGCGGGAACGCGAAGTGCCATGAATATACTGTAAATAAATGTTGGTTCATTGGAACATTTCCGCCGCCAAATTCGTGTACTAGAACCCAATCGTGATTTTCATCAAATAATCCATAAATCTGACCTGCGGCGATTACTCCAAGTATATACGGATGAACGATCAATAAATTAGGCACTTCTCTGCTGTTTATGCTTATATGGTCACCATATTGGTTTGAGTAATAACGAACACCAGGTACACGCTGTATCAGTCTGGATGTTTCAGGAGATATATTGTTTGCCGATGAACTTAATTCTGAAAGAAGATATAATTATGTATGAATTTTATTACTTAAAACCTTAACTATATTTTAATTGCACATGTCAACGTACAAATTCAATAAAATTTTAAAAACTTTATAAAAAATTACTTTGATTTTAATACTTTATGCAAGTATCATTTGAAAAAAGTATCAAAGAATAGAAATAGCTAAAACAGTTGGGACACAACGTTCAAAACTTATTGCTCTATTGAACTGAACCAGCGAGATTTCACTGGTTAAAATAGCCAGAAGAGGGTCACTGGTATTACATCAGTGAAAATTTCTCTGGTTGCTAGCGAAATGCCTCGAACTCCTCGGGCTTAGGCGGATTTTTGCTAGAAACAGGGAGATCGCTGAAGATGCGCGATGGATCAGCAGGAAACTATTGATTCTTTCTGATGCACCCTTCCCTCTTCCCTCAGTTCGTGGGCAAACTTTCGGACCCTTTCCGTAAACGACCTACACGATGTTCTGTCAATCACACACTAAACATGAGACGCATTCTATCTTGTCCAGGTTGTTTGATCCATCACAATGTGACTTACCGCAATGTGACGTACCGCAATGTAACTTGCCGCATATTAGCCAGTTTGACTTAAATCTTACAATTGATCGAAAATGAGAGATTCCGCAGTTTGTTCAATTTGTTTTGAACTGTACCTGTTCCCGAATGAGAGGTGCCCTAATGTGACTTGCCTCATTTTAGTCAGTTTGTCTTGAACTTTGCAAGCACTCATTTTTATTCTCAGCTAGCTTGAAAAATGACTCTGATAATTTTCTTTTTATCGAAAAAAGTAATTAGGATAAATTGTTCGTCCTTCTGAGTACTACGAATAACTGTACATAAAATTTTTAAATCTTGAAAAAAGAATGGTATCAAAAATTTTGAAAATGTTCTAACTTTTTACATTTTTATCCAAAGTGGCTGGATAACGAACTCGTCCTTTCTTTTCAATCTCTTGTAAATTGTGCGAAAGGGCAACCCAATCTCATAATTCTTTCAAATGTTACCGCGTTTACAGCCTACAATAACAACGACGACAACGATGACGACAACGAAAGACAAAACGTCGACATTTGATGGAATCCGCGAAACTCATTTTTCACATAAAACCAATACCTTCCCATTGAGATGAGAATGTAAAAAGAGAGGTATAAAGAACCTATAAGGGAGTTCTGACGCTTATACCCAGAATATTCTGTTCAGCTAGTCTGAGGTTGCCGCAAACTAGCGATATTTTTTCAAAATTATAGTATCATTCGTGTTGACTTAAATGGTCTTTGTTTCAATCAAGTGTTAGTGCAATTGAATACCTACAAAGATTTTTATATCGAACCTAATTTCTAGTTAGAACGAAGGGGTACCACCACAGCGTGGTGAAACTCGAGGGAGAGAGGATCCTCCAGAGAGAAGACAGGTCTGACTGATCCCTGTGCTGTAACCAATCATTAGCTATTTTCACTTCAACTACCAGCTAACTTCAGTTCGATGAATGCTGAGGGGAAAACAATGGATCAAATGCATGGAACACAACTTTATTTTTGTAATATCTATGAAGATATTAGCAAAAAATGACCGCATCCTATGCATTTGGTCCATAGTCCTCCCCTCAGTACTCAACGAAGTGAAGTTAGTTAGTAGTTGAAGTGAAAATCCCAAATAGTACGCTAGTAGTTATAAGCCCTCTCTCTCTACCCACAATGAGCCCCTAAAATGCGAAAGTTCGGTACACATTTTTAGGAATATTTAATTTAAATATACCGGCAGCTCAAGAGCACAACATGTACGTACGACTACAAATGTTTTTCATTTGCAAATTTTTTGAAAAAAATAAACATGCAACTAAAAAGGTACCTACAATTATAGATATTTAACAATATTATGTTTTTGTTATATTTACCTATAGAATTAAGGACAATTACAGAGTTAAATAGAAATGTTGGAACAAAGACCCTCATAGTTCCTGTAAATTGGGTAAACTGACTGATAAAGTATTTCTTCCAC
>CAKNWU010242767.1:0-16866 GCA_932072015.1 Andricus quercustozae | reverse complement strand
CTGAATTTATCGATATCTTTTTTTTGAGGTTACATTTCATATTCACACCTCTAATTTTTCTTTAAAAAAAAAACATGATCTATTTCAACATATCTTTTTCACACTATAGAAATAAATTAGGGGAGAGCTCCCTGAAGTATATAATGATCCTACAGTAGACAATTATTATAAGCACAAATATAAGTAAAACAATCAATTCGAATTTTAATATATTAACACGTATCGTGTCTTAACTATTAACTATATTGAATTAATTATTTTACATACATTATTATTTAAAATTAATGATTGTATATTGTAGGGCGATCTCCCCTACTCACTAAAGAATCCAAAAATAAAAGTTAAATATCTTGAACAATTGTAAAAATTCAGGATACCAAAACCAATTTTGGAAACGGGTCTAAGAATTTTTCTAATACAAAAAGTAACCTTTAGAACAAATGTTATGCTTCTTAAAAAAATTATGTGTTGGATATTATTAATACCCTAGGATGAAAAATTAAACTTCTTTACACAGAAAAAAGTCTGGGTTTTGTTACAGCTTGTTTTTTTAAACCTTCATTTAAGCCCGCTTTTAGACCTAAAGCTAGATTTAAGCTAATTTTTTGTCAAAAAAAAAGACAGTAAGCCTATTTTTTGTATTAAAACGGGACTTTTTTATCTTAAAATAAGACCGACTTTCTTCATTCAAATTTTGTTTTTCTTTGCATAAAACGTTTTGTCTCCTAGTTACCAGCCGCAAATGACGAATAATGGTTATATTGGTTTTAAAAACCCTACGATGCTTGAAATACTTTCTCGCCTTTGCTAACTTTTCTTTTTCTTCGAAGCTGAAAGAACCTTTAGGAAAGACACTTCTCCTTCAACAGCGAAGCGATGGAAGCTTTACGATCGAGACAAAACATTCACCCTTTCGGCTTTTCAGGGGATGGAATGAGTATCCCGTGAGGAAACTTTTTGGAAAGGTTAATCTCAAGAAATATTACGAGTATATACCTCTAAATTCTGCTACAAGAAAATTAATACCTCGACGAAATTAATTTACAAGTTTGCCTAGAAAGAACATTAAGACGATGAAATAGTTTCAATGGAATATATTCCTTCAAAATTATTTCTTGAATTTCTTCACTACTGAAAAATCTGATGTCGTAAACTCCGTAGGATACTACGTCAGAAACAACGTTGGAAATTAGGTCGTATACGAAGTCGCTAACCATCCCAAGTTCCGACTTAGTTTACGACGGCGGATCCTACGTTCAGTTAGTAAATTCAAAAATCAAAATTTGCAGTTTTCTGCAAATTTTTTAATGAAGTCTATTTAAATTGTAAAGCTGAATAAAGTATGTTAAGTTCTTTCTGTACCTTCGCCACCTCACGATTGCTGCTGGAAGAGTTTCCATTGGATCTTTGATCAAGTAGATTCTAATTCCCTTAATATAAGTCTGGAAAAATTTGTCCCAAATAATAGTCTTCATATCGCAGGGAAATATCTCTCGATCTTGCGGTGTCATTTTTTCTATCAAAGCGTTTACCCTGTCATTCGAAAAGTCCCATTCTTTCGTAGTAAAGTAGTTGAGCACATCCATAAACTTATGAATCTTTTTGTAGATCTTGAGTAATCTAAAAAACACCCATAAGACAAGTTAAAATTAATTAAACTTTTAGAAATAAATATTTAAAATGAAAAAAAGATTTACAATTCAATAATGACGTACCTTAATTCTTTACCCATACATATACTAACTGCGTCGACAAGTAAGGCAGGTAACAAGTGGAAAAGGTATACGTAAAACAAGTGGACTATTCTGTACTTGTTATTTGTAAAACTGTAGTACCAAATCGACTTTACAGATGGGACTTGAATGCCATACTTTTCTGACATTTCTTTTAATTCGTCCCACGTTACAGGGTTGTCCTTAGAAACGAAATTGTAAATAGGTACCTCAGTGGATTCTGTGTTGGCACTGTAAAAAGAAAATTACATTTTTTAGAAACGGTCAAAGGAAAAAAATAAACAAAATTCCTTTTCGGGAAGGGAACGTCCATTAATTATGTAAGGATGATTTTTGAATTTCTAGACCCCCTGCTCCCTATTGTAAGGATTCGTAAGATTTTTATTAACCCTTCCCGTTCGTAAGAAATATAAAATCTTACATAAAAAATATGAGGGGGGGGGGAGGGGTAATAAAAATCTTACGAATCCTTACAATTTTTATTATATGTTTATAAAAAACTTGTTTTTATTTTTCGCCGACGGTATCGCGACAGTTTGTTTCTCTGGATGAGATAATACACTTTTTTTTCAGATTTAAAGAAAAATTTTTAGATGTTGTGAGCATCAAATTTACGTTAAAATTGAGATTTTTGTAGTTTTAGATTTTTTTGTAAATATACATATTTGTTTTAGAGAAATATATTACCAATAAAAATGGTAACTAATACAAAGAACACAACTTTCCCTTTGTGTCCAATTGAAAAAAAAATTACCAAAATTCTGAGATCTTCTCCACACAATAGGCACAAAATATATAATAGATATGAGATAAAAAAAACTTAAAACCGGGACACCGGAAAAATAAAGCAATATAAAAAAATTATTTGACACGGCTTTTAATGAGTTTTTCATAAATGAAATTTTATAAAATAGTAACGTGCATCAATAGAAGGAAGAGAGAATAACAGATTACTCATTGTATATGAAATTATATTTTTAATATTTTCTTATATTCACAACAAATATACAGCACATCATTCATCTATATTTTCCTATATTTGCAACAAATATACAGCTGAACAATGTAAACATTTTTTTCTACGGATAAATTTTTTATTTTCTTATACAATTAAAAAAAATCGCTAATGCATTTGTGTTTCGCAACATCACAAATGCGTAAAGTACTTCACGCCCAGTTGTTTCATTATCGGAGACTGTATTATATAATATTGGAAATTGCAAGATCAATAAATTACTGTTACTCTAACAGCATAAATAAAATATTTGATAAGTGCATGCTTCGTTTAAACCAGGAGTGACTACATTGCACAGTTCATCTGTATGTTTCATGCAAATATAAAAAAATATAGATAAATGATGTACTGTGTATTTCTTGTGAATATAAGAATATATTAAAAATATGATTTCATATAAAATAAGTAATTTGTTATTCTCTTCCTCCTATTTATTTTTTTCATGCCTCGGTTTTTAATTTTTCGCCTCATGTCTATTATATATTTTTTCCCTGTTGTGTAGGGAAGATCTCAGAATTTTGGCAATCCTTACCAAAAATGTTTAGGGGTACAATTATTCCCTTATATTTATCTCTTTCTGAGAAATCGTATTTTTTATGCATTTTACCGGCACCAAGTGCCGGTCTCAATTTTTACGTAAATCTGATGCTAGTAACCTCTAAAATTGTTTTTTAATCTTAAAAAATTAGGAGTATATTATATCTCATCCCGGGAAACAAACTGTAGCGACACGGCCGCCGAAAAATAAAAAAAAAGTTTTTTGTGAACAACCCTAATATATCAATTATTTTCACCGTAAACGAGATTTCAAGGGGTTTCAAAAGTTTTGACAAATTTCCTGTGACGTGAGAGTATTTCAAGGGATTATAATGTATTTCAACGGACTACAAAGTATTTCAAAGACTACGAACATTTTTACGAAACTTAACGAGATTTCCAAAGCTTTAAGCGATTTCATAAGAACTCAAGGAATTTCAAAAGATTTCAAGGGATTAAAAAAGTTTTAGGCCAGGATTTAAAATCATTTAAATCGATTTCAAGAGTTTGAAGAAATTACCTCGTACAATTTTAGAGAGAATCTAAATTTTTCATGGTATTTGTTTTGAATTATAAGGGACTTCAACGATTTTTGAAGGATATCAAGGGATTTTATTGGAATTTTGAAGATTTGAAGGAATTTCAAGAGATTTCATAAATTATCAAAAGATTTCAGGAAATTTCAAAATATTTGCAAAAATTTAAAAATGATTTTTATGATTTCATGGGATTTCAAACGAATCCAAAGTATATGTACGGATTTGGGGAGATTCCCACGGATTTTAAAGATTTCGAAATATTCCACGGAATTTGAGGATTTTAACCAATTTTTAGAGATTTTAAGACATTCCCGAAGATTTTAAAGGCATTTCAAAGATTCAAATTACAAATTTATTTAATTATTAATTTAAATTTAATAATTAATTTATTTATTAATTACAAATTACAAAGATTCAAATTACATGCAATACCGAAGTATTTTCACGAATTTTGAAGGATATCTGGGGATTTTAATGAGACTTATGTAAAAGATTTAAAGGAATTTCAAAATATTTGGCAGTATTTCAAAGGATTTAACGGGTTTTAAGAGATGTAAAGGGGTTTTGATGATTTCACGGGAATTCAAAAGATTTTAAGAGATTTCAAAAGATTCCAAAGTATATCCACAAACTTTAGACGATTTCATACAATTTCAAAAGATTTAACGGAATCTCAAAGGATTTCGGAATGTCATAAAAGATTTTAAGAGGTTTTGCAAAAAAAGTCACTGGATTTTAAAGGATTTAAAGGGTTTTATATGGCACCGAAGAATTTTCAAGAATTTTAAAGGATTCTAACGGATTTTAACGGATTTTAGGAGATATAAAGGGGTTTCGATGATTTCAAGGGATTTCAAGGGGTTTTAGAATAATATAAAAATTTTTAAGGATTGTCGAGGAATTTTAATGGCTTGTAACAATTTTTAATGGATTTCAATATATTGTAAGCGGTTTTAAGAAATTCGGAGTGATTTCCATGGATTTGAAAGATGCCAATGAATTTTAAAGGGATTTCAAATATTTCAAGGGATCTCGTAAGTTTTCAAAATATTTCACGTAATTTCTAGGAATTTATTTAATTTTTAGAGATTTTAATGAAATTTTGAAGATTTCAAGCGAATTTGAGCATTTTCACAGTTTTTAAAGGTCTTAAAAAATGCCCAGGACCTCAATCGCTTTAAAGGGGTTTCAAGAGATTGTGTGCGGTATCCATCTAATTTGAAGGATTTCAACAAATTTTTACGTGATTAAACGAATATCAAGGAATTTACCAAATTTCCAAAAGGATTCACAGTATTTCAAAGGATTGCAGAGATTTTCAGGGATTCCACGAGATTTCATGAAAGGTGAAAAAAAGGTGAAAAAAAGCCTTACGTAATTAATGGAAACTCCCTAAGTTGAAATAGGAAGATTAAGAGTCATAAATGCGTAAGAGCCACATTTCGAAAATGCGTTTTCTTGGCTTGAAATAATTGACTAAATGATTAATCTTGATTCAAAAAATTAAATCTAAAATACTAATTTACTTAAATAACGTCTGAAAAAATAAAATAACATTTTTATTAAATTAATAAATCAAAAGGAAGTGCAGTATTTTTCTACCTTTTCTTGGTGGAGATATCCCAGGCAGAGGCAATTAAGGCATTCACAGTCAAATCACCAGGTACAATGTTGGCTTTTAACGACCCATCACAATGTATAGATCGAAGCAATCCTCCTCCTGCACCAGCAGCTACTCCAGTCGGACCATACATATTGTCTATCCAACCGGAAATAGGTTCGTTATATGTGGAAACAACTAGAGATAACAAAAAATCACAAGTTAGTCAAGAAAATATCAATCGCATTTGAATATTGTAATTATTCGAAGAAGAAAAAACGAATTAACATACAAAACAAAACAATCCAAAGAATATTTAGAATCCCTCAAAATTTGAGCTTAGATCTAATTATGTAAAATTATATTCTTGCTAAATACAGAAATAGCTTAATCTTTCACGCTGGGAACATTAAAATCCAGACGATTGAAAAATTAAATTAATGGAATTTGAATTGGCAAACCATTATATCTTTTTATTTTTCATCTGAATCGTTTCAATTTGGAAATATTTAAATTGCGATCCTTCTAAATTAAAAAAGTTAGATTTTAGATCGAATTTTAAGAACTCAAAGTTCCAGAAGATATAAAATGGAACCTTCGAACTTAAATTTTAACTTATAACATAAATCATTAAAAAGATTTTTCATTCACTTTATTTATGATTCAAATGTCTCCAAATTTAATGTTACACTTTAAAAAAATAGGTAAGTTTTAATTTTTGAAATGAGAACTTCCACAATGTTGAACAATCTGAATGTTTAATTACAGGTTTCTGAAAATGGAAAACGAAATTTGTTAAAGTATAGAAGAATTTAAATTAATATACACCTAACTAATTATGATTTTCTTAACCTTAAAGAAAAATTGTAATTACAACATTTACAATCATAGAACAAAAAGATTTTATTATAAAAACTTAAATCTAATTCATTCCAAAAAACTTTTGATTGTGATCAATTAATATTGAAACAGTTTTAATACAATTTCATTAAACTCGGAAGAATCCCATTTTAAAAGCTCCCAGAAAATGGACAAACATTATTTTGACACTGAGCTGCTAAGATGAAGATAAAACAATAAAATTTTGAAAATTTTCGTTTCCCATTTTGGGAAAATTGAATTTCAAACTTCATTAATTAAGAGTATTTTCAATCTGAACTAATTCGAGTTGTTCAAATTAATTAATTAAGTGGTACAAATATCCGTACTTATCGGTACCGGTATCGGTACTTTTACGTATCCGTATCTTAAATTGTCGAAATTTTTTATTGAATTTTTCGAAATTTTTCATAAAATTACGAAATTGTAACGGAATTGTCATCAATTTACCTTAATTAATTACATAATTACTTAGTATCAGAATGGAAATAATATTTTTACATTTGTTTTGTCATGACTAGTATTTGTACTATTTCGGTACACAGCAACTCAATGTCAAGGTAATGTTTGTCCATTTTCTGGGAGTTTTTTAAAATTGGATTGTTCCTAATTTTAAAAAAATGAATTTAAACTCTTTGAATATTAATGGTGCACAATTAAAAGTGTTTTGAAATGATTCAGATTTAAGTTTTTATAATATTTTTTTGTTAATACTGCAAATGTTTTACTTTTTCTCAAAAGTTACATTAATTTAAAATCTTGTACTTTGAAAAATTATGATTTTCGCTTTCGATTTTGAAAAATTTCAATGTAAAATTACAGCCATTGGGAAGCTTTTGTATCTGAAGTAATTCTAGTTGTTTAAATTAATTAATTAAATGAAACACACAGACGGATATTTTTGGTACACATAGACATACAATTATGTTATTTTACATAGTAAAATAATGATATTTATTTAGAAATAATAGACATTTTTAATGACATTTTCTATACTTTTATGCAATCGTATCTTAAATTTACAATATTCCCAGAATTTAAACGTTGTAAACAATGAGGTAGAAAACCAAAATTTCGAAGAAGTGGAGAAGTGGCCAATTTTGATTATTATTATTATACCATTAAGACATTTCCCTTTCGGGATAGGAGTGACTCGCTCGTCGAGGAAAGGAGTAATTGGAATAATTTGAATCTGGAATCATATTCCAAATTTGAAGTATTTTGATTTACTTATTGAATACAAATGCTTTCAAAACTTGATAATATAATTTTAAATCATACAAGAATTTCATAAGTAAAAATTGAACGCCCCTGATAAAAGATATTTAAATTTTGATTCTCCAAAATTAGAAAAACAATATTATTGTTGCTTTGTAAATTCACGGAACTGGAAATTGGAACTCTCCAAATGAAGCTATTTAAATTGTTATGAATACAAATTTGGATATCTTCCATTCGACTTATAAAGAATTAAAAACTGATTTTCTAAAAAATGATGTTTAGATAATTCCCGAATTTATGTAAAAAAAGTTGATCATTTACAAATGTAAAAAGATTCTTATTATATATTAAAAAATAGAAAACCCCTCAAATTTACATTTCTAATTTACTTTATTGAATGCAATTTATGTACTTGTTTACAATAAGTCAACAAAGGTGTCTCTTTCAATTATATTAAAAAAAGGCAATCAATGAGTAGATGATCTTATAAAAACTGAAGATACAAACAAGTTTTTTAATAAAGATATCTTGACCTCAGATACTGGCGAAAGCAATATGGCTGGTCTGGAAGGGATAAAAATAACTACAAAATAATCTACAAATCTTTCTCCAACGACAGTCCTTATTCAAAATCTGCGTACAAACATCATTAATTATTCATCAACCCAAAAATAGTCTTATCACATTTAACGGAAACATTTCCAGCGCTGCAGATTCCTTTTCAGTATTTTGTACATAACAATGCACCCCATAAAAATTGTTTTCTACAATTATTAAATTTGTAAAATTAAATTCGTATAAATGGAAAAACTAAAAAGAAGCTTACCAATCGCAGGCCGAAATATTCCAACAGGTAGGTTGCCAGCTTCTTTATTCACGATATCTTCAGCGACTGCCTTTGTGTAGGTGTAAGTGTTGGGCCATCCTCCTAATAATCTGTAATAAATGACAGTATTTTTCATTAATAATCGATTTTCTTAAATTAAAATTTGCACTCACAATCAATTATTTTAATTAATTCTGAATAATGATCCAGCAGATTTTAATATGTTACATTAAACGTTTATAAGCATTGTTTACTTCTGGAAATTTTAACTACTCGATCTAAAGTTCAAGTTTAACGAGTGAAGATTATTCAAGATCAAATCCCTATCCAAAATGTCAAGACCAAAACATAAATCAGTGTTCATAACAACTCAGTGAAGCAACTCCAGGCGCGGATACTAATTAAATTGACCAATTGCTGTATATATCATCTAACGCATTTAATAATTATACCTGAAAAAATTTTCAATTTAAATATTGAATACTTAACTACGAAATTAAGGCATTTAAAGCTTAAGAACTATTCTAATTTTATAGTATTTGCAATTAAAATAAAATCAATTTTAATTCATCAATTTATCAAACAATGGGTTCAAAAGATTGGAAATATTTGAAAGATTTCCAATGATTTAAAAGAACTTCGACAGATTTCATGGGATTTAAAGGATTGCAAAGGATTTCAACAGCTTTCAAGGAAATCTATACAATTTCCAAGGATTTGAATTATTTTACAGTATTTTCAAAGCTTTTAAACGTTTTAAGCAATTTTAAAAGATTTTAAAGATTTTACGGAGTCCAAGGGATAGCACAAAATTAATTTAGACATTTAATATTATTTCAAAAATTTCAAGGATTTTCAGAGATTAAGGCAAAATTTATGGGATTACAAAGAATTTCCTTAGCATCGTAAGGATTTCGAAATACTTCATTGGATAAAAAGGTTTTATTGTATTTTAAATGATTTCAAGGGACTTCAGAGAATCTTCAATATTTCAAAGGATTTTTATGGGACAACTTTAAGTGATTTTTAATGGGTTTTAATAGCTATACAAAAATTCTAAACATTTTTAGGATTTCAAATATTTGAAGATAATGTCAAATATTTCGGTTAGAATGCAGTTTTAAAGAATTTACTTGAATTTCGAAATATTTTTAAAGATTTTATAGTATTTATAAGATTTTAGGATATTGAAAGAGATAACAAGGGATTTCAGAGGATTTCCAAGATTTACAAATAGTTCAAAGGACTTTAAAGGGATTTTATTTATAAAAAAACTGAGAGGATTTCAGAAATTTGAAAATATTTTCAAATATTTTTAATAGATTTCAAGAATTTTAAAGGATTTCAAAGCATTTTCACGATTATAGGATATTCTAAAAGATTCCCTGGAATTTTCTACCGCTTCAAAAAATGTCAAGGAATCTTCAAGAATTTTAGTGATCTTAAGAATTAAAAAAAAATTGTATGCGGTTTTAAAGAATTTCCTAGAATTTCGGAAGATTTTGAAGGATTATATAGGACCTATAAGGTTTTAGGATATTTTAAAAGATTCCAAGGAATTTTTAAGGGATGTAAACTGATTTAATAAGATTTCCCAGGTTTTCAATGATTTTAAGGGCTTTTAAAAGCTATCAAGGTAGTTCATCAATTTTCCAGGATTTCAGGTAATATCATCAGATTGCATGGAATTTTTGGGGGTCCTTAAGCGATTTTATTGTATTTCAACGGATTATAAATATTATTATACATATTCTTTCCAAGATTAGAAGGGTTTTTAGTGTTTCTTTTAATTTTAAGGAATATATTTTCTTAATTGATATTGAGACTAATACATCGTTGAAGACGATAGTATCCGCATAAAAACTATTGAATGCTTGTTTTTACATAGTGAAATTAAAAAATTTGAAACCTTCAAAACTGATTCAATTCAAATTTAATGCTTGTAAGAATGTTATCCTTCTAAAAGCGCATTAAGAACTGTACAATTTAAATTATTTTTAGCTCGTTAATGAAAGTAACATAACAAACTAAATATTAAAAAATTAGTACCGTTCCTGATTGAGGATTTAAAAATTAAGAAACTTCAAAACAAATATTTGTGAATTTAATAAGTTTATTTTAAAGGACCCCAAGACTAAACTATTTAAGAATTGCGCATTCAAAACTATAATTTTAAATTATAATTATAGAAATTTTAACGATGATAATAATTTATGAGAGTTATCCTATAAAGTAATATCAAACGCATTCAAAGTGATTGGATATCTTACATTATTTAAAAATGTGTTTTCTGTCAAAAGGAACATTCACTGTAATTTTTACCAGTAAAAATGAAAGAATTTCAAATATTGTAAACTTTCAAAGTTTTATCATTATAAAAACGTTGAAAATTATATGATTTCTAATTGGAATATTTAAAAATAATGAATTCAAGCTTAGTCGACAATTGAAAATAGAAGAATTCCGAAAACCTCGTTTAAAATTGAAGTATTCTTAAATTAGGATCATTTTATTTCAAAGCGTAATATAATGTTAAAATCAATTATAAAGCATTTCCTTGCAAGCGAAAGAACTTCATGATACTTCAAGTCAAAAATGATGTATGCTATAATAAACTGTCAAATTGATAGAACAGAAAAAGCCGCAAGACAAAAAAAAACACGCGAAAAATGAATAGAAACATAGAAGCGTTAACATGGACATTGGACAAAATGAATGAATGAATTTGAAATACACTCGCATGGTTTTATTTTTCATGCACATTTTTTTTATTTTCTAAATGTGGCAAGGGGCTTGGGAAATTGGAAAGCTCCCTCAAAAATATTCAGTTCTTAATGCTCTTTCGGCATTATTCAATTGTGGAGAATTTCAATTTAAAATCATTATACGCGAAATAGTCAAATTTCAAATATGTATCAATATTAAATTAGTAATTTTGAATGTTTCATTTCTTTGAACACTTTTTCATTATTTTGAAATGCTTTTAAATTCTGCATATAGATTCTCTGAATCAGCTTAATTTCTTGAATTCGACCAAAATCCCTAAATTTCTTGCAATATTTTGAAATTCTTGGAATTCGAAGAATTCACTCATTCATGTGAATCCCTTGAATTCGTGCAATTTTCTAAATTCTGAGAATTCCCTGCATTCCGAGGAGTTCAAAATAATACAAAGAATTCAGAAGAATTAAAGCAATTAAGGCATTTCAGAGAATTCAAAATATTTAAGGAATTTAAAGGAATTCAGATAAATAGAAGGAATTTAGGGCATTCAAAGAATAAGGAATATTTTAGACATTCAAGTAATTTAGAGAAGTTTAGGAATTTGAATTCAAGAAACTAAAAGAATTTCAAGAATTCAAAGAATTTCAGCAATTCAAAATATTCAAGCATTTTAGAGAATTCAGGGAATATTTATGGTATTTCAGAGCATTTAGAGAATTCAACAAATTACGAGAATTCGTAAGAGTGCAAGAATTCAGGGAATTCTGAAAAATGAAGGATTTCAGGATATTCAAGGAATTCAAAGAATCCCAAGGATTTTCGATCATTTAGGCAATTCCTGAAATTCAAAGAATTTCAGGAATTAAAATAAATCAAGGATGTCCGAGAATTAAAAAAATTCCGAAATTTTCAGGAATCTAGAGAATTCAGGGAATCCAGAATATTCAAGCTATTTAAATAATTTAAAATTAACAAGGAATTCAGGAAATTCAGAGAATTTCAGGGATTTGAGGACATTAAAGGAATTCTATATACTCATGAAATTGAAGGAATTGAAAAAGTTCAGAGAATTTGGAAAATTCAAGGAGATCAGATAGTTCTAGGAATTTCGAATATTCAAGGAAATCAAGGAATTCAAGGGATTCGGAGTCAAGTAATTCAGAGATTTTCGTGAATTTCGAATATTTATAGAATTCAAAGAATTTGAGGGATTTCAGTTCATTTCAGGGCATTGAAGAACTTCCATAAATTTATGAAATTGAAGAGATAGAAGGATTTCAGTGAATTCAGGGAGTTCAAGGAATTTAACGAATTCAGAATATTCAAGAAACTCTGAAGATTCAGAGGATTCAGAATGTTCAAGGATTTCAGAGAAGTTCAGAAATTCAGAGGATTCCGAATATTCAAGAAATTCATGATATTCAAAGAATTCAAGGATTTCAAGGAATTTAGCAAATTGCAGAGATTACGGAAAATTGAAAGAATTTATAGATTTTAAGGAATTTAGGTAATCTGCACATTTTCATTGTTACAAATATATAACTCTTAATTTAAAAAAAAGAGATGACATTTTTTAATTTTTTATATGATAAACTAAGAAGGTTACAGACTCTGCTACAAATTTGAATGTTGTCATTTTAATAGATTTTAATAATCAAATGATTTTTATTGAAACTAATATCAAAGTATTTAAAGTTGTAAACAAACGAAAAACTCATTAACCGCAAAAGAAAATTAAAGAAGCATATAGTAAGTAAAACGTCAAAAATATGTATTTAAAAAATATTAGTTTCTATTTATTAATTTCATATTGTTATACGGTTTCAAATATTTAACATTGAACTTTAAATAACAAAACGAACCAATTTAAAAATCCAGGAATAAATTAATAAAAGCATCTTTGCGAACCTAGTCCATGCTGCGAACGGAATGTATTAGCTGCGATCACATGTGGATTAATATTATTAATAATCTTTTGGAATCTTTTAAATGTTAATATTTTTAATAATCTTTTTCAATTTACCAGTGGAAAAGGAAAAAAGAAAGGGAATGGAAGCCAAAAAAACGGGGCGGGGGGGGGGGGCGATCGCCGGTTTCACCACCCCTAGAGCTGCGCCTGACCAACTCAGTTTTCAATTTATGAAAGAAAAAAAATGAAAACTTACTGTGGTGTAACAGTATCGATCAGCTTCTCATCAACGCAGTCTGTCATCGTGATAAGTTTATTTGCATCCATTGGAGGTTCGTAAAATTTTTCTTCAATCGCAGCACGAATGCAATTTGCATAGGCAGTAGACACGTGGATGGTCGCCTGAAAGTCAAAAGTGAATTTTAATTATTTATAATAATTTTCGGGATTTAGAATTAAAAAATCAGTGTTTGGTAGTAAGCCGTTACCCAGAACTTTAAATTTTTTAGTAACGGTTACACGTTACTTTCAAAAAGTTACGATAATGTTAACGCGTTATAATTTTCGGGTAAATGTAATACAAAGTAAAGTACGTTACTTTACAACCATTTTTACTGGTATTTATACTATATTATATTTCATGGAAATCAATCAGGAGACGAAAAATCAAATCTTTTACTAGAAAATGCTAATATTGTGGAAACGTTTCTTTTTTTTAGACAAGAAGAGAACAACTTAGCATATTTAAAAATCGAAAAATATCTTCTGCTTTCCATCAGGATACATATTTTTTACATTGAAAAACTGAAAAAAATTATTCGTTAAAAAAATTTTCATTGTTTGCATATGTCTCAATCTAATTTCTTTTTTACTTTTCGTATTAAAATTATAAAAGCATGTTTACGCAGGTTAGATAGTACTCTCAAATCCAAAAAATTTCCAAATCAAGAAAAAATGAAATTAATAACCTATTTAAAAATCATTTTTCAAACCTAAAAAGATTTTTGATTGTTTAATTATCAACGCTCACTTAAGAAATAAACGAACGGACATTCTATTTGGAAGACATCCTGTAAGTTCTATGCGAGCTAAGTCATTTTTGTGGTCATAAGAATTTTTTTCATAAAATCAAATTATCGCGTTTTTCTCGCAAACAACAAAAGAGACATACAAACAAATTTTAACAACAGAGTTTGCACATCTACAAAATTTCTACAAAAAATGCGTCTTGCAAAAATTGCAAAAAATAAAAAAAAGTGGACTTTTCAGAAAATCTTCTTGTCATATTTAAAAAAATCAAAGAACAAAGTACAGAAGATTTTCTGCAAACCCCCACCTTTTTTATATTTGCAATATTAACAAAAATTCTGAATTAGGTCAAGAAATATACATGTTTAAAGAAAAAATTGGTGATTTTTTGAAAAATGGATGTCAAAAGTCAAATATTCGTAACTTTGTGGAAAATTGGTTGTTCTAATATGGTTCGGCATAGCAGGATCTATTCTTACTGTTAAAATATTTCGTTTGAGTGATGGACTTTTTGAAGAAATATTTTTATTAAAAAAAAGAAAAGAAATTCTATGCAAATATTGTGATTTAGAATTAATAATAGTGTAAAATAAAAACAATTTACTGATTATTAATGTCAAATTTCTGATTGAATTGTATATCTAACATGTATATTTGAAGCATATCGGAATTTAAAATGAGATATTAAAAATTTTATAAAAAAAAAAGAAACGCCAACGTAAGGCGTTACTTTTTCCAGAAATTGTAACGATAACGTGTGACTTTTTGAAAGAAGTAACCGTACCGGTAACGCGTTACAAATTGTAAGGCAGTAAAGGTAAAGATAACGCGTTGCTTTTTACTGTTAACGTGTCAAACACTGAGAAAAATCAAAAATAGTTAAAATACATCATGATAAAGATAAACATTGAGGGGCTGAATTCTATAACCGCCTATACATTTGTCTGACCCTTGGACACATTTCCAAAAAGTTTCGAATTTAAATTTTGAAAATACAAATTCTTATAGGAAATTAATTTCCGCATATTTTTTCTGGACAAAAAGTTATAGTTTTTACTGCTTTGGAAGTAAATCCGTACCCCCTGTTTTTTTAAAAACACATTTTTTATATTTTTTTACTTCAGCTCACTGAAATTCAGCCAATTCTTACAATTTTATGATGACATTTACAAAAAATGTGTTGTATAATATTTTACGACTGGTATAGTGAATAATATATAAGCATTTTTGTTTATTCAAAGGTTATACATTTTTACCTGAGAATCCCTTAAATCATGCATTTATATTTTCGAGCTCATGAGGAGTCGAGCGAATTTTGAGCAGCAAAAATTTCTAGCGGCGAATTTGTTTAGCAATTTATAGATATATTTTCTACAGAGATAATTATTTAAAATAAATCATCATTAATAAATTAGGAAATTTTTATTTCGGCCGCGCGGCTCATTTATTTGCAGACGTGGAAATGCATCATCGCTCGTTAAAAAAATGAGACTATTTATAGAAAAAAGATCAAACTGTGTACTTGTTTATAAAAATACATGAAATAATCAACGGTTATTGTTAATTCGACAAATATGGCAGCAAGAAGTCACTGGCAAGACATTTTTAGTCGATTCCGTAAAAACAATTGAGTCTATTCATGGATTAATAGTAAAAATGTTCACTTGCTTATAAGAATTAATTGAATAAAAAAAAATTTGATCAAATTACATAACATGAGAACAAGGAGTCATTCAAAAGACTTTTTCAGTTTATTCTGCAAAAATAATTGGGTCTATTCATTCAGACATTATCAAACGGTTTATGCGACAACAATGAATTTCAACAAATAATCCTTACAAATCACGAAAAAATGACTCTTTTTCATTAATTTGCTTATTAAACTATAAAAAAATTTGTCTTGCTTCAACATATTATTAATTATTTGTGTATAGTTACTATGCTGATTTAAGACCTGTTTTATCAAATTTTAAATTCTTTGACTACTTCCCATTGGTTTTAAAGATATATAAATGCATGATTTATAGAATGACTTAGGTAAACATTTATGGAATTTGTTTAAACAAACATATTTAAATTTTATTTACTCTACTAGTCATAGAACACCATCAAGAATATTGTCTGTAAATATTGTCACAAAATTCCAAGAATTGGCTGAATTACGTCGCGTTAAAGTAAAAAACACATAAAATCAGATTTTTTTTTAGAAACAAGGGTTTCGATTTATTTTGAAAGCGGAAAAAGCTTTAAATTTGTATAGGAAAAGAAAAGATGCACAAATAAATTTCCTATAAGAATATATATTTTTAAAATTCAAATTCAAACCTTTTAAGCAATGTGTTCAGGGTCCTACGTGCTGTGCAGAGCGACAAAATTATAGACGGTCATATAATCCGGCCCCTCAATTGTCAAAAGATGTTAACAATTAAATTCAATTGAATTTGCTTTTCATTTCATTGCTATTTTGGAACCTAAAGTCAAATTTCATTAAAACTTAAGAACGAACCTTTAATTTCGTCATTCCTCTGCTGAGGGCCAAAATATTTTTGGGAGCCTGAACATTGATGGCAACTGCCAATTTTACTTTTTCATCAAATCTGACTGTGGCTGCTACGTGAAAAACAATCGAAATTTCACGAGTCAAGGCTTCTCTATCTGCTTGGGATAGTCCAAGTTCTGGTAAGCTGCAGTCGCCTGAGACTGCAATGATCTGGTGGCGAAATTTTGGATGCTCCTCTTTAAGTCTGGCGAAGAGCTACAAGCAAAAATGAATTTCAAACATATTTTATTTGATCCTTACTTAAAATATTATTATAGGGTGGCCGTAGGTCAGGAAAATCTGGAAATCAGGCAG
>CAKNWU010242735.1:0-10969 GCA_932072015.1 Andricus quercustozae | reverse complement strand
CCATTGAGCCTCTATGTCTTAACTCACTATCATTACAGGCTTAAAGGAGGATGTCGTGAGACCCTGAAAATATATTGTTTTATGTTTTCATACTTATAATGCTGTTAGTAAAGCAATATGAGCACCAGTAATTATTCTGTATTCGCGTGTGAAATAAGGTGGTGAAATATTATCAAATTTTAAAGAACGTATTTCTTATTGTAGTATGCGAAAATTATTATTTTACATATTTACTGAAAGTGATATTTAATTCCGAAACTGCAACCTTGCAAATACTGGGAGGTTTTAAGAAGTTTTTAAGGGAGCCTTGAAAATACTGGGAGGTCGTAGAAGGCTTAAGGGAGGATTTGGAAAATACTGGGAGGCTGTAGGAGGATTAAAGGAGGACTTGGAAAATACAGTTGAGATTATAGGAGAACTAAAGGAGGACTAAATTCGAGATGCTTAGGCTTTAAGAGAATCAAAGTAGGATGTGCAGGCTCAAATAGGCTCAAAGGAGGTTTTATCTGGAATTAGCAGGTTTAATGTAGGCTTAAAATTTCGACTCGGGAAGGAATTGCGCAATGTTCAAAGTTGTCGAAATCATGTTTTTGGGAGATTGCGATCAAGGTATTGATTTGCGAAAAAAAAGTTATTTTTGCAAAAAGTGTATGCACTATATTTGAATCTCTTTATTTATTTATTATTCCTGCATTCCTTCTTTCTTGCATTAATGCGTTCCTTTTTTCCTTTTTTCAGGCGTTCCTGCGTTCTTATTCTTTTCCTGCGTTCCTTTGTTCCTTGTTTCTTGCGTTCCTACGTTCCATTTTTCCAGCGCTCCTTTTTTCAAGTGTTCCTTTTTTCCTGCGTTCCGTTTTTCCTTTTTTCCCTTTGTTTCTGCGTTCCTTTATTCCTGCGTTTCTTTTACCTGCTTTGCTCTTTTCCTGCGTTTCTTTTTTGTCTTTCTCTCACGATCCTGCGTTCCTTTACTCCTAAGTTCCTTTTTTATTGCGTTCCTGCTATTTTTCCTGTATTTCTCTTTTCCTGTGTTCCGTTTTTCCTTTCTTTCCCTCATTCCTGCGTTGAATTTTTATTTTTTCCTGTATTCTTTTTATCCTGTGTTCCTTTTTTCTCACGTTCATTAGTTCCTTTGTTCCCTTTTTCTATAATTTCTACGTTCCCTTTTTCTTGAGTTCCTACGTTCCATTTTTTCTGCATTTCTACGTTCCTTTATTACTGCATTTTTTTCCTGCGTTCCTTTTTTCCTTTTTTCTTGTGTTCGCTTTCCCCGAATTTCTGTGTTCCTGCATTCCTTTATTCCAGCGTTTCTTAATCCCGTATTCTTATTTTCCTGCGTTCTCTTTTTTTACTTTGCTCCTTTTTTTCTTTTTTCTTGCGTTCCCAGGTTCCTTTTCCATGCGTTCCTGTTTCCTGAGTTCTTTTTTCCTGCGGTTTTTTTTCTGTATTCCTCTTTTCCTGCCTTATTTTTTTCTGCGTTCGTTTTTTTCCTTTTTCTGACATTTCTGCGTTGCTTTTTTCCTTTTTTCCTGTGTATCTTTCATCCTAAATTCCTTTTTCTTTTTTTTACATTCCTTTTTTCCTTTTTCCTGCGTTACTTTTTTCCTACATTCTATTTTTCTAGCGTTACTGCTTTCCTTTCTTTTTCCCCCTGTATTTCTTTTTTCTTCATTTTCTTCTCTTTAATCCTACGCTAATTTTTCCTTTTGGTTTTGCGTTCCTCCTGCGTTCTTTTTTTTCTTGCGTTTGATTCTTTCTGCGTTATTTTTTTTTTTTCTGTGTTCCTTTTTTCTTTAATTTCTGCATTCCTTTTTTCCATTTTCCCGCATTACTTTTTTCTGAATTCCTGTTTACCTGCGTTTTTCCTCCGTTCCTGTTTTCCTGCGTTTTTCCTCCGTTCTTGTTTTCCTGCGTTTCTTTTCATCCTTCTTCATGCGTTCCTATTTTCCTGAGTTCCTGTGTTCCATGTTCTATTTTTCCTGCGTTCTTTTTGGCCTGTGTTCTGTTTCTTCTTTTATTTCTGCATTCTTTTCAGCCTTTTTTCCTGCATCACCTTTTTCTTTTCTTTTTTTTAATTCCTGCGTTCCTCTTTTCCTGCGTTTATCTTCTTTCTATTTCATTGCGTTCCTTTTTTTCTGGGTCCTGTGTTCCATGTTTCCTGCGTTCCTTCTTTTCTTCATTTTTTTCCTGCGTTCCATTTTCCCTGCAGTCCTTTTTTCGTTTTCCTCTGTTTCTTTTTTACCATCTCCTGCGTTCCTTTTTCCAGAATAGGACGCCTTCGTGGGGCCTCGATAGGGTTAAAAGTTAACAATGGCTAAATTGGGCAATTTCAATAAGGGTGTCCCAGGTTGTTCGGTTACACTGCTCTCGCGAGATAAGGCCAGTTTCGTCCTTAACCCACTGCTCTCTCGAGATAGGGCCGGTTCAGCTGAGCTCGCAGCGCCTCTCTCTCGTCCCCTTGGACCCCGCACTATCAGAAAACATTCCTGGAAGGTCTTAAGTCAAGGGGAACTATCTCGCAACTCGCGAGATCAGTGTATTCAGAAAAAATTTGAAAGATTTGAACAATATTTCAGAAGACCTAAAAGATTCTTAGAAGATTGAATATGCAGTATGCATTAGACAAGTAATTTTTTTTCGTTTAATTAACTAATGAGGTCTTAAACATTTTTTATTTCATTAGAAACAAATTTCATTTGAAAACGGCTTGATTTTAAAATATCATCTCTTTGTATTACTTATTACAATAAAATATTTGCATTTTTTCAATAGACAAATGTACCTATAAATTCAATTTGAGGATTTATAGGTCTTAGCGATGAGGAGAAAAAGATAGGCTTGAAAATGATTACAGACACCAAAAACAGGAAAGGTAGACGACTAGACTAGTAAGTAAAAGTGCAGAGTTAGTCAGCATGAGAAGTAGCAAAGGTGAAATTCTATGTGATAAAAACGGGACAATAGACGCTTTGAAATATTCTTTAAAGAATTATTAGGAGATGAAGCTACAGAGCACCAGAACTGCTATATAGAACATAATAAGGAGCCGTCCATATAGAAATAGACATTTTTTTTCCTAAAACGCCTATAGAGTGTGTAAAAGTATGAGCATTAAAAATGCCTCTAGCGGTGCTTTTCTTGTGAATATATTCTTTTGTGCATTTTCAAAATCTGTCCAACATGGACATTACGAAAAAATGTCTTCAAGGAACTATTTGTTTCAAAAGCTGTGTAAAGTTTACGAGATCAGGTATCCTAATAAGTCTTAAAGATGATTACGTAATCAAGGGGGGTGGGGCAGTCAAATGATTATGGTTGATTACACCTCGGGGTGGGGGGTCAAAAATGGGTGCAAAATTGATCACGTAATATATGGATGGCCCCTAATAAGAAAACTCAATTAAGAAAGTCTGCGTCACTGAGGTTAGGGTTATAATTAATAACTTAAAAAATGGTGTGGCTGCTGGTGTAGACAGTATTAGTGCTGAAATGCTTAAATATGGTGGCAAGTACATACCTCACAGGTTGTGTGAATTTATAAACTTATGTATCGAGATATGAGAAGTCGCAGACAATTAGACAAAAGCGATTATCGTACCAATATACAAAGGAAAGTAAAATAAAAGCAACTGCAATAATTACGGAGGTATCAGGTATCAGAAAATATACTCAACAATGCTTATTCATTGGGTAATGAAAATAACAGAAGAAAAGATATGGGAAGTCCAATGTGGATTTATGCCAGAAAGATCATGTACGGATTAAATATTTAGCTTAAGACAGATCATAGAAAAAATTTTGAGAGTAGGAAAAAAAGTTTTCTGTGTATTTTTTGACCTAGAAAAAGCATTTGACAAGGTGGATAGAAGTAAACTTTGGGAAGTCCTGAAAGAGTACAGAGTCAATGGATGCGGCTCCTACAAGAAATAAAAACAATATATACTGATAGCAAAGCAAGGTGTAAGGGTTAATGGAAAACTAAGTGACTGGTTCGATATTATGCCAGGTGTTAGATAAGGATGCGCTGTGACATCATGGCTATTTACTATACTCATGGACAAGTGTCTAAGAATGGCCCTCTTCGACGAAGAAGGTGTGGATCTCGAAACAGTAAGGGTACGTGGGTTAGCGTTCGCAGATGATAAGGTTGCTATAGCAGAATCAATCGAAGACTTGCAAAGAATTTTGAATAAACTGAATACAAGCATGAAGAAGATGAGCCTCAAAATTAACGTAAATGATACAAACATTATGTTGCTTAGAAGATAGAATGAGAAAACAACATGCAACATTGTCTTAAATGATAAGAGAATAAAACAATTTGATAAGTACGTATATCTGGGTAGCCTATTCACTAGTGACCCCGAAAGGGAAATAGCTTAATGGTATATTAATAATAATATAAATCAGTATATAGCATGGCTCAGATGGTGGCGGGCTAGACTCATATTGCAGATATGCAGTAGCCACGTTGTAGTGAATGTAGTGGGTTCAAATCCCCATGAAAATGAAAATGGTCTCATTTCTTCCTGAAATAAAAGAAGGTGCCACCCTTCCTAAAAAATAACAATATTCATTTGTCTGATTTAATTTCATGTAAGATTAATCCCTAATGGAATTTCAGAAGTAATGAAATTTCACGATGCTTAAAATTTGATTTAAATTCGAGGGAAATTTTCACCCTCAAGGAGCACAGTGATTCGCACAAGCGGCGCCCGACTCCTTTCGTCGCCTTTTTTCTTCTTCTCTCAAAATAAACTCGAGGTCCGCTTCCGTCGTGAGGGGGCAGCGTTAGCCAGGCAGTATATTTCTTCTATTGTCTAGCAACGGAGTTTCCTATTGTTTCTAGAATTTATCGCTTCACGGGAAGTTTGGCCACACGGTATAAGCGGGTGCTTTCATCTTGAGAGGGAAGAGATAGATCCTCTCGAGTGCCCGAGCGATAATTAGTACTTCTCCAAATTATTTATGCCCGAAATAAATCAGGTGAAAGCTTAATTGCTTTCCTCGTTCCATACCTATCCGATAATTTTGTGCTCTCTGCGCGATTTATGCGACCGGTGCCATGCCGCTGCACTCTGAGATGCATTGTAAAATCACCAGTTATATAATATCAAGTGGGGATGAACTACCCACGATCCGGACAATTTATATCAAGTCCTGTGTAATTCACTTCCTAAATTCCAAATCCTTTGTCGACCTTAGTCTGTTATGGAGTTTGATTCAGTTCATTCTTGATCTTCATTAGTATTATAAATAATTTTATGTAACACGAGTATGTTTTCCTCGTTTTCTGGGCGTGGTTTAGAACAGCAAAGTAAGTCATTGTTGGTGGTGGGGTACTTTACCGTCCTGTGGAACTGCGCGCGCATGCGCGTTCGTTACTTCTACCCACGCGCACTGTTCTGCGCGGTATTTGTCCCTTTAAACTAACCTCAAACCTAAGATGTAATATCATGAGAAAACTCGGAAACCATACTCGTATTACATCAAATATCGTATGTACCGAGGCAGCGAAATGTTTTTACGGTCTCACGTGTTTGCAAAAATCCATGCTCGACCGTAAAAAGACTAGTTGAAGCCTAGAAACACAAGAGCTTGCATGAAAAAATGCATGGACGTGAAGGAACCTAGAGAGGTATGCCAGGACAGAAAAGTGTAGCGAGAAATATTTAATAAAAAGACTGCCAGTGGAGTGAAATAAAAGTAGTATACAGCCATTTTGCCTACCATGTCTTACTATGATTCTCTCATGTATTTTGACCCACTAAACACGAAAATCACACTTAAAAATTTGTTTGTGGAAGCGTTAGTGAGATATCAATGCATATCTCGAGTTCTAATTGATCGATTTCCCTGAACGAGCACTCAATTTGAAGGAAACTGAATCCTCTACAACTTTCTATTCTAAAGTTTGCAGATCGACCCAGTAGTTCAGATGCTAGCGATTTTAACAAGTTGGCTAATATTTGCGATTTCTATTCTTCCCAGGACGATATGTGAATTGTTGATGTCGTTTTTTTCCCAAAAAATACAACTTGTCCAACTTATTAAAATCGCTAGCATCTGAACTACTGAGCCGATCTGAAAACTTTAGTGTAGAAAGTCTTACAGGATTAAGTTGCCTTTAATTTGAGTGCTTGTTTAGGGTAATCGGTCAATTAAAACTCAAGATACACTCAAAAATGTCGGAACATTGCAAAAAATTTCGAACATTGATATCTCGAAAACGCTTCCATAAAAAAATTTGTGCGTGTGATTTTCGTGTTTAGTGGGCCAACATACATGGGAAAATCATAGTGAGATATGGCGGGCAGAGAAAATTTTAAAGTTTGTAAACTACTGTAATTATAATAAAAATAATAGTAATAAACACGATGAGCCTTAACCATCTTCAAAGTAAAAGTTGTTTAACTTATTGCTTCCTTATAGAAAGCATATTTATAATGATTTATAAGTAGTTCAAAAACAATTTTGAAATCTTAGAAAGATTTAAATATACTTTAGGCTATTTTTTATAGTAATACGTTCACTAGGAAATTCAATGAAAATTATGCAAAATATTTTTTTAATATAATAACTCACAATCCTACAGGGGTTTTTTGTTGTGAAATAAACATATATTTCTTGTAAAAATAGAATTAAATTTTACTTATGTCAAAGAAGGATTGATAATTTTTTCTTTAAATATTTGTAACGTTTAAATCAACCCAAAAGTTATAAACAATAAAGAGAGGTCGAACGCAAAAATGCTTCAATAACCTTATTGAAAAAATACCATTTGCTGCTATGTGAGAACATCAATAAAAGTTAACGTTTTCAAACATCCATAAAAGACACAGTTTTCAAATAATCCAATTACTTTTTACTCAGTTTTTAATGAGGAATAACACTTCCTAAACAATAATATAAACTAAGGTAAACAAACAATTGGCTTTCACTTTTTTAAAAAAAGGCTCGATACTTTGTTTTCCCTTAAATATTTAAAACATTTAAAAACTATATAAAAGTTATAAACAATAATGAAAACTTAAGTGACAAAAAACATTGATAACCTTAATGACAAAAAAGTATTGTCTGACATACAAAAACCTGCATAAAACACAAACTATTCAATTTTTCCAATTCTTTTAGAATTCCTTTTATTTAGTTTTTAACCCCTTCGTTGGCATTGACGCAAAATGCGCCAATCTTCTTTTTTCATATTTAACTTAATCCGATTTTGCATTCAAGTCTTACTCGGGAGTTTTTGGGGTCGCTGAATCCGAATCTGAAGTCAAAATTCGAAAATTCAAAATGTCGGATCCAATATGGCGGGCGAAAATACAAAAAACAGCCTCGATTTGCCTAAATCTTGGTACTTATATGTTGTTTAGGTCGCTAATTACGAATCTAAATTCAAAATTGGAAAATTCAAAATGGAAAGACTAAACCATACAAAGTAGATCCTACTGTTGACTTCGTAGAATTTACTAAACGGTGTAGTAGATCCTACTGTTGGTCCACTTTGAATTTTCCAATTTTGAATTCAGATTCGTAATTAGCGACCTAAATAACATATAAGTACCAAGATTTATCCCAATCGAGCCGTTTTTTGTATTTTCGGCCGCCATTTTGAATTTTCGATTTTTTACTTCAGATTCGGTTTCAGCGACCCCAAAAATCCGTAAATTAAACCAATTTTCTTACATTTGAATTTTACCTATTTCAAAAAGGGCTGGATATTTATTTTCATTATGAGTATAAATCACTTTAAAATAATTAGAAAAAAATATTCTCTGAAGAAAAGTCGAGTGCAAGAAGTTTCAAGTTGAAAAGCATTGAGGCTCACCGCAATGCTTACTACATTACTTCAAATAAATTTAAAAAAAAAATTATTATACATCACATTCGGATGCATATATATTTTTAAACACAATTTTTGAAATGAAGTTTTTGTAAAAAAATTAAAAAAAAATGTTTTTCACAAATTTTACATTGCTGAAAAAATTGGTTTGAAATGTTAAATAAATATTTCTTTAGCTACAATTTTTGTTCTCAAAAAACAATTTGGTATTTTTTGCGACAGTGGTCACTAAACAATTTTTTAAAGAATATTTGATGAATTCTTAAAGTACAAAGTTTTTGATAATTTTATATTTTTACTACAGTGTGATTTTGAAAAAAATTCTAATGATAACAGAAAACTCAGTATAATTTGATTTTATAAATTCAGATTTAAAAATTTTTTAAAACAAGTTTTTAAACTGCATTTTTTAATATAAACCTGCATGTTGTATATTAGGGTGGGCTGAAAATATACTATTTAAAAAATTCAAAATTGGCTAGTGCTAAAAAGGTGATATGTGTCATGAAAAATAAAAAACTTAAACTCTAATGACTTTTTGAAATCAAAAATGGTCTTACGGTGTCGCAATGGGGTTTAAAAAATTGTCTATGGGTACGAAAATGATGATAATTCTTTTATATACAGTTTATAGTATTTAATTCTAATAAAACATAAAAATGAAAAAAAACACTTGTTTGAATTATAACTTTTTGAAAATAAGAAAACATTACACTTTTAAAATTATAGCTTCGTTCTCCAGTAAATATTTTGCAACTCACTGAGACACCTAAGGGCCATTTTTTATTTATGAAAGTCCGAGAAAAAGTCTTTAAAGATTCATATTTTCAATAACACATAGCAATTTTTCAGTACTAGCCATTTGCGATTTTCAATTTTATTTTTTTTTATTTTCGGCCCATCGTATTGAATATTTTCCATAAATAATTATGGGAAAAGAACAATTTCTTTATAGGAAAATTACTATTGGGAAATTTCTTATACACATTACACAAGCATAGAAAAAAATAAAAATTCAGTATACTAAAATTACTACCTGCATGTTTTATATTTTCCATAAACAATTATGGAAAAATATAAAACATGCATATGAAAATTCCTATCTTGCGTATTAAAAATTTTCCATACATAAATATGGGATAAATACTACTGCTGGTCTTTCGATTTAAAAATCAGCAAAATCAAAAGGATTATAATTTAGAACCTTAAAAATTTAGAGGATTTAATCTACAACTAGTAAAAGATAGAAATTGATCGATTTTATAACGATTATTTACCAAATTTTCAAGAAATTTTAAAACTTTCAATTTGGAACCAACTATATGTTTGAAAGTGTTCAGTTGTAAAGGATCTAAATTAAATATTTGAGGAATAATTCACTAATAATTTAACTTTTATATTTAAAGGATTCTAATCTGAAATAACAACTTTTGAAAGAGTTTTTCATATTTTTTTCGAAATTAGTAAAAATTTTCAATTATTAAAGTTGTAAATTAGCTAAATAAAATCTTTAAAAAAAATGGTTAATAGATGTTCATAAATTCAGACTTTTCTATTAACCTTATGGTATCGTCAAGCATGGCAATTTCGGACATGTGGGGTAAATTCGGGCATTCCTAAATTGATAGTTTAAATTACTTAAGGGAGTCTTAACCAGAATCTAGAACCAGTTCAAGCCTCAATAAAGCCTTATAACTGCTTCTGTATCCTGGTTAATAACCCTTAAGTAATTTAAATTATCAATTTAGAAGTTTTCGAATTTAACCATATTAAAGAAGAATAACAAAATTCACAAAATTTAAAATAATAAAATTAATTTAATTACAAATTGTCCTCTCAAGTTACCGGATAAACAAAATTGAAACACTTTAGCAAACTCCTTCTATCAATTACGAAAATCTGGCCAACAAAAAGCCACAGAAAAAGTCTCGATTCTCGATCAAGTAATTATATGCGCGTTTCGAGCAGCAGTCCATTTCGCTTTCGATAATCGATAAAGACTCAGTTTCGAACCGTGCAATCAGCAGTCGTAAAGCTGGACCACGAATCGCGATTTTAACGACATCCCTTTATCTAACAAGAAATTGAATTTATGGTCCTGAAAGTTGAATTTATTTCTTTAAAATAAATGCAAGATAAAAATTTGAAACAAAAACCATTTTGTATTATACACATTGGACACGCAGGCACAATGATAAAAATATAAATATATCTTCTTTTTTTTATAAGAAAACTGCAAGGTTTGATTAATAGAATCTCATGCTAGTTAAAACTCAAATAATACCTGCAAACAGAAACAGAGATTTTTCAAAATAAAAAATTACTTTATCTAATTTTGCATTTATTAGTGAAAAACTGATAAACATATAAAAATTATTCTATTTTCCAAAATTACCACAATTTACATATTTTTAATTTTATAAAAATGTACGTATTTTATATTACACATCATAGGGTGAGAACATAAGTTCTTGACACCCCCCAATCGTTGGCACCCTTCTCTAATTTCTTAGAAAATATATTTTTCAGCATATTTTTCATCAATTTAATTCTACTATTATTTTTACACATAATGCATGTATAAATTATACAGTGCCATCAGATATTTATTCAAAATTAAATAAATTCACTTCGGTTGTCGGCATGCCAATAATTGGGCTAAGCTAAGGTGCCAAATTGGATATAAATTATTTTCAAATTTATAAATAATTTAATTATATTGTTAACCGGATACTCATCAACAATAGGTTTGTCAAATGGCAGTACATAACATTTTTACATCTTGATTTTATATTCTTTTCTGAATAAATGATAATAATTTTGGGAAAGAATTATTATGCTTTGGGTTTTTCCTTAGGTTACTTAGGTAGGTTACTAGTTACAGTTACGTTACTTGTAACTGTAACTAGTTATAGTTACTAGATGAAGTAACTTCAAGTTACTTGAAAAGTTACTTTTTTCACTTCCTAAATTATATGATTTAAAAATCACAATAACTAAGATAATAATGCATATAAACCAAATCGCTGAATTTTCTACCATTTTTGAACCATACAGACGAATTTTCAACAAAAAAGTTAAATTTTCAAAAAAAGTTAATTTTCAACCAAATTTGGACTTTCTACG
>CAKNWU010242647.1:0-15823 GCA_932072015.1 Andricus quercustozae | reverse complement strand
AAGGTAATAAAAGTACGAAAGATATCCGGAGAACGTTTTATGCCTTTAAGACGTTTTTATATGACATCTTTACGATATTAAACGTCTTAGAGACGTAGTTTGGACTGACAGGGATATCCTTGGGACGTTCATGGTTTCGTGCCCACTGGAGTTTGTCTATTTAATATGCGCAAATGATACTCGCACTTGTGATGGCGATATGAGACACATTGTGCATGCAGTCATTTAACCGTCACTCAATCTGGCAGGGTGAAGGCGATATGCGTATATTATGAGTCGCATGGCGTTACCCGCACGACGTGCGAGTAATGTGCGTCGCACGATTGTTATCTGGGATTAGTCCAGGAATCTGGTAATTTTTCACCGTATTAGGTATGTTAAGCGCGGTTTTTTGCTAAAACATTTGACTGAGGGATCCTGGTGTAAATGTCCAGAAATGACTACGACACGTCCCGAAAATATTTTTGAAAATTTTTCAAAAAATCGTCTTTTCGTAGATTGACACACTCCATTGCATTTTAGAGCCAAATGTCCAAAAGCAAAATTAAAGTGGAGAAAATTCTGAGAAAGTAAAAAAAAAGAACCATCTTTCAGTAATAGGCACCGAGTTATAACTCTCCAAAGAGGCTAAAATGCCTAATTCTGAAGGTAATATCTGTACTTTAGAACCTCTCAATTTTACGAAAAAATATTCTAGATTTCATCGAGTAATTCTAAAAAAACGATGACCTGACCCCAATAGGCCATATGTTATGACCTCTCAAACTTGAAATGAAACACGTGGAAAGAGAAATGAATCGGATAATATTAAGAGGTCGCTTATTTTAAATTTGTCTGTTTCTTTATAAATTATTTATACTTAAAGACCTCTCAATAAGCGGGATAGATAATTGACACTAAAGTTTTTAAAGTTTTTGCTTGCAACTCGCACAAAAAAAATCTCTGAAATATCTAATAAAAAGGATCTGAAAGCTTAAAGTCTTCCGAATGCAGCGATATGTTCACTTTTGCCCTAAAAAATTTGTTGCAATAGTTAGAGGGCAAAACGCCCCAAAAAACAGGGGTTTTCGGCCTCCTTTTTCAAGGGTCGACTTTGACCTGTTCCCAGAAGGAGGGTTTACTTTATACGGTGGTTTATTTACAAAAACTTTATCTTGCGAACGAATGAAGATAGGAAGCCGTGTAATGGCTCCAAATGTGGAGTGTTATCATGCGATTTCAGTGCAATAATTAAATTGATGATAAAATAATTCTTACCCAAGAGATATAATTTTGAATATTTCTGACTTTAATCAGTCTGGGCGCGTGACCAACACAGCGGGACAAGTGGCAGCAAAAAAGTACCCTTTCTATGACAATAGTAATTCCAGAAGCAAGGCATCTTCAAGACGTTGTAACGGCCCTGCTTCGTTCAACCACATCTGTTTCGGCCATTTGGAATTACTATTGTCATAGAAAGGGTACTTTTTTTTCTGCCACTTGTCGACCCTTGAAAAAGGAGGCCGAAAAACCCTGCTTTTTGGGGCGTTTTGCCCTCTAACTATTGCAGCACATTTTTTAGGGCAAAAGTGAACATATCGCTGCATTCGAAAGACTTTAAGCTTTCAGATCCTTTTTATTAGATATTTCAGAGATTTTTTTGTGCGAGTTGCAAGCAAAAAAAGTGAGGGGCCTATACCTTTGGAACCGACTTTAGTTTATAACGATTTCCTTCGCATATATCCCTTAGTATGCATAATTGAGGGTCCGGATTCAATAAGGGGACGAGCGCTCGAAAACGCGAAAAAGTATTGTCCAAACGTCTTGTGATATCCAAATTTTAAAGGTCAAGTAATTTAATTAAAAAAATATCTACTTATGTAGAATAACAAGACGGAACTTTTTTATATTTAAAGTTTTTCTTTCCGATTTATATTTTTCATAATATAATTGAAAAAAGGATGAAACAATTTCGCCAAATTCAATTATTTTTTAAAACATTAATCGTCTCCACTCAGACAAATATTATTGAAACTATTTGAAATTTGGCACACATACACATTATACCCTAGCGATGCCTACAAAATGAAGAAAAAAGTTTTAAATGCCAATTGTTTAATAATAATTAATTCCAAATGGATACTTGACGGTAAGCACGTTTTTTTTAGCTTCGGCTAAGAAAAGTATTGAGGGAACTTTAGAGTTGAAACAACTTCCAGTGAGACATTTATTCCTTGCTGTTGGAGGAAGATTTCTGGAAATTTTTAGATCGATGTATTGAAAATTGCCGGAAATATCCATTTTGTAAAAAAGCACGCGACGTCGTCTACGATTGCATCGTTAGAAGATTCAAGCGCTTCTCAACGTTAGTACTCTCGCCTTTAGGGGTCGTTCATATATTACGTAAGCCGCTTTTCTTTTGTTTAAATAAGGACGAAAACAGAATTGCTGTGAAGTTGAGAAGGACACAACGATATAAACGAAAGAAAAAAGGCTTACGTAATATATGAACGACCCCTTACGCGCTCCTATTGAGGACTCGTCTTTTAAAAATTAATCGTGAAGAAACCTGCCCTTTCCCCCAATTAATAGAAAATCGACTGCTTTATATTTTTGGACATTTCGTTGTTTTCAGTGAAGTTTGTTTACATTCTTTATAACTAAAACGAAGGAAACAAAATTAAGGATGAAAGAACTTGCGAAGCACACATTTTTCTCCTTCCAGTTATTTTATACTTCATACTTTTCGTGTCCTGTTTTGAAATATAATAACTTCAAGCTGTCATTTTCAATTTAAAAAACGACTCTGGATTCCCACCAGTGCAGTTGTTTCAGTTTAGTATCACTGGAGATGGTTTTTAGTCGTACTTTAATACCTGAAATCAGCCTTGAAATAATACATTTTTTACAGTGTCAATAAGAATGTTGATTTCCATTGAATTTCATACCAACTAACAAATTTTGTAACTGACTACATTTACACGTGAACAATTTAAAAGCTTGGTAGAGAACAACTTAATTTGCACAATTCGTTCAATTTGCAAAATCGAAGATGGGGAAGTAATTACAAAGTAAAATTGGATTGAAAAATAGGACTGTAAAAGTATTACGAATTTATTTTTGTGACAGTAAATTTTACAAAAGCATTTAAACGCATACAAAAATAAAGTATATTTAAAAAAATGTCATTCTGAAAACTTGGCCCCCTAGTCAACAAGAAACTTTAACTACGTTTCTGTAGTGGAGAAAGACTTTCAATTCCGATAAGTATTTAGAAGTAGGAAGTTTTAATTTAAATATTTTTAATTAATATATGTCCTGATTTCAAAATTGTATATATCTAAATTTTTCATTACTCTATTTTTTCACATTAAAAAATCAAATGATCTAGAAAAGACACCATTTTTAATGATTCTTTTTATTTATTTCTTCTATTCTAACTGGAAATCTGCGGCCGCATTTGTGCCCGCATTCGCGGTTGCGTCGGTGCCCGCATTTTCGGGCACGTATAAGAAACAGCATTTGCGGCCGCATTACGAAAACTTCTAAAACGCTTAACAAATTTTCCTTGACTTTAAAAATGTACTTTGAAAATATACTGCAAGCAAGTTTATTACGTATTTCTATAAACCTTCTTTATTTCAAAATGCGACCGCAAATGTTGTTTCTTATGGATCTGATAAACAGATAAAATTAATGTAACACTTCCGGTTGGTTGGGTAATCGTTGAACACGCGTCATGCTATCGAGGAGTAAAAATCAATAAGTGCGGGATTGAATTTAATAAATCGGGCAACGAGTTACAGGTGATAATGTTATCCGTGGTTTTTGTGTGAGTGTAGAGGAAATCTACTGGAATAAAGTGCGTCTGCAAAAAGTGAGGATATGTCGAATGAAACAGGAAACCCCGAAATGGACACACTGGATGATGGTGTGGTGGCAGCACCTGACGGTAGTGGAATCGAACTAGAAACTGAACAGCTGACTGTAACAGCGCCGTTGCAAAAAGGGGACCCGGAAAGCCCGCTGGTAAAAAGAAATTTTTGAAGAACATTAAAGGTGACAGAAAATTAACTGACTTTGTAGTGCAAAATGAAAAAGAGTCAGTGTTGGGAAGGTTGAAGGCAGCAACTTTTAGATCAATGGAAAAACTATCGCGCTCGCCGAACAGAACTGGAGAGAGTCCATTTGGTGAAACAAGTTTGAGTGATAGTCCATCGTGGAAGGAAATAGAGATTGGGGGAATTCTCGATTCGTGGTTGGAAGAGAAATTAGATAGAAAATTCATAGAACTTGAAGAATGGATGTTACAGAGAGATCAAGTGAAAGAACATGTTATAGCACAGGAAGCGATGAACACCGCTCTGGTTAGAGTAAGGGAAAGGGAGTTGTAGTTGATAAAGGAAATAAAAAATTTGAAGGAGGAATTACGAGATGCCAAAAAAGAGGTATTGGAAATGAAAAAGGAAAGTAGAAATAATAACACGAATTAGAAGGGTAAATATTGGAAGGAAAGAAAAATAAATTAGAAAAAATTGTTTGATAGTGAGAGGATTCAGGCCATCATGAGAAAGAACTATGGAATGGGAAATACAGGTTGTACTGTGGAGATTAACGGATGAGAAAGTTTTAATTCGTAAATCGAGAGTGATGATCTCACACCAAGCGTGAAGGAGGTCCAAAAAGTGGGTAGACAAAGAAGTGGGAAGAGAGCAAGCAGAAGAAAAAAGGGTTAGCAAAAGCTACGTGAAATGGACAGTAGGTATAACACTGAATTCTTTTGGAACGGGGAAGGAAGTGCGGTGGATAAGAAGAGGTGTTGTAGAAGAATCTAACGAGATAATTAAACGATTCACATGGAACATCGTATAAGGGATCAACTTACTGGAAGCGGAAGAATACTGAAGAAACTACGAAATAGTGTTTTTTAAGAAACGTGGCTAGAAGAGAACTACATGCAAGAGTTTAGAAAAAAGCTTGATGAGAGCTGCGAGTGGTATGGAAAGGCGGCCACGAGAGAGAAGAAGAAAGGTATGGCAAAAGGAGGGCATATAATAGGAGTGAAAAAGGATATGTGCAACCAAATCAGTGTTGAAGAATGGGACTATGATTTAATCTTTAAATCAAATCGCTTGAAAAGTAGAGATAAGGTTATTAATATAGTTTCAATGTACAACAATTTCGGGATGCTTAATGTAAAAAGAGATATCAGAAATATTGTAATTCAAGCTGAAAGTAGGGGGAACGAATTAATATTGGTGGGAGATTGAAATGCAAGAGTGCAAGAGGAAAAAGGGGGTGTGGATGGGGATGAAAGGGAAATAACAAGAGAATATCGTAAAGATAAGAAATCAGAGGATAAAATATACAAAACATACCAAAGAGATTAAGGTGGGGAAGTACAAACGCAGAAGAATATGAAAAAGAAATGGACAAATGCAGGGAATCAACAGAAGAAGGTCTATAGAACTTGGAGAGGGAAGAGAGATGGGAAAAGCTTAGTGAATGTATATAGAAGGTTGCAAAAAAATTAGAGTTAATAATGAAGGTAGGATGAAAATTAAGCAGGAAATTACAGATGTGTCTCCTTTCTGGACACAGACTATAAAATATTAGCGGGGATTTTAGATGAGAGAATAAGAGAGTGGATGGAAAAAAGAGACTGTACAAAGAAAGTTAGGCGGGATTCAGGAAAAGAAGTTCGACAATATATTCGATCATATATTTGTATTGAATTCGCTTATTAATAATAAACTAAAGAAGGAAGGGGATACATTTTATGTGGCTTTTGCGAACCTGAAAAAGCATTTTATACAGTAGACATGCATTTTTTATTTGTTTAAACTCAAAAGATTAGGGATACAAGGAAGGATGTTTAATATGATGAAAGCAATATACAGAAAAACAATGAATGAAGTAATATTAGAAGAAGGGGTTACAAATCCTTTGGAAACGAAAGGATGAGTATGACAAGGATGCCCTTTGAGTGCTGCATTATTTAATATATTAATTGATGACATTGAGGATGGATGGGCGAGAAAGAATGAAGGTGGAACAGTAATACGGAAAAAGAATGTATTTTGACTTGAATTTGCGGATGACTTAGCTTTAGTTGCAGATAACCCAGAGGGACCAGCTGAAATGTTAAAAACGTTTGAAGGATATGTAAGGGGATAGGGAAGGATATGAATGGTGTAGAACTTAATGTTGCAACATAAAAAATTATGGTATTCAGGAAGGACGGGCGAAAGGAAACAGAGGAGGAATGGAGAATATATGGAGAGATGGTCGAAATAGTTGATAGATATAAATATTTAGGTTACTGATTTTCAACAGGGGGAACTAATAGAAAGCATGTAAAGGCAATGGTGGGCAAGTTGCAAAAAGCGGCAAATGCGGTTTGGGAAGTAATAAAGAGATCAAGGATAGGAAAGTTACGAAGAGATATATAATGGATGTGTTAGCTAAATCAGGGCGGTTATATGGAGTTGAGTTGCGGGGATGGGAAAGGTGGGTGGCCATGGAAATGGCGCAAGGGAAATTGGTAAAAATGGTCATGGGAATTGATAGTAACACTCCAGATTACGTCTGGAAAATGGAAGCGGGAAGGAATAGTTTTGAAATTAAGGCAAGGAATAGGGCTAATAAATATCTTGAGGACATAATAGCTAGGTTGCGGTGCGGAAATGTGGGGAGGGCGCTAAATAAAGGTTTTATAGATGTTAGCTGTAGATTATGCGGGGAAGATAAGGAGAACTTAGAGCCTATATTAATTTTCAGGGTAGCAAAAGAATTGATAGATAAGAGCTGGGTGGAAAAGTTAGAGAAGTGAATAAATAACAGTTGTTGAAATGAATTAACGAACAAAATTCGCTCAGCATTAGCAGCGAAACCGAGCCGCAGCCTTTGCAGATACGCAAGGGAATTTGAGAAGTTTGCTAGGAAGTCAGAAAGGAAAAGAAGAGAGGAGGATGATACACGAGACCAAATGTAAAATAGTTTAATAATGCGTAATTCTTTATGTGTAATATAAGATGGTCTATATAAAATAGATATAAGTCCATGCGTGTGAGACTTTCGTACAACACTGTTCCTTGGAGTCCGGTCTATAGCCGCGGATGACCTTACGTGCTAGATAGCACAGTTGGAGATGAAAATTTTAGCTCTGGATACTTTGTTAGATCTACCAATCTTTGTAGAATGTTATAAGGAACAGTTTTGACGGACCAGATGAAGTGATCCCAGAAGAACAGCGTTTTGCATCTGCCTCGGGATAGACTGAGTCTGACGCTGGCAAGTCGGGATTTTGTTGAGTTGGATAAGAAATGAAGCTTTGATAAGTTCAATCCAGCTGATTATGAGAACTATAAGATGGAATTTTTAGCCTTGGTACAGCTTGCTCAGCTGGAAAAGAAGTGCACGATATTTTGCCTGTTTTCTTCCTCCTTTGCCGTGATATTACCAACGGCTGGTGCCGAGAATTCAATCACGTAAATGATCTTCGTCTTCAGTCTTGGAGGACAATATCAGGTTTTGTAGCACTGATACGTTGAGTGGTGGAGAATGGGAAATTCCACTAAATCTCAAACTGACCATTCTCCACCACAAACTCGAGTTCCCCCTGGGCGTATTACAGACTCAACTGTTACATTGTCATTTGCTTGTACTCTCGTCCTTTGGATTTTTCTGAGATTCTGTTTGTAACGAATGTCCTTCTGATGAAGACGATACGCTCTTTGCTTGGCAGCATCTTTCCCTTCCTTGTTTAGTAATGATTCTTCTCCTGTGATTTTTTTCTGCTGTACTTGAGGATATTCACAAATCTGTGTAATTTCTGTAACTGCAGCACTTGTTGATTCTGCTGGCAATTTCTTGATTTCTGAATAGGTATTAGCAGTTTTTTCTGTACAAATATCATCTTCTTTTGTTACATTATCTTGCTCATCACGCATTGTCCTACAAAAAGAACGTTGCCAATTCTTTTTCTTTTTCGTTCAAAAAGTTGAAACTGTTCTTCTTCAGCGAAAGAGTGTTCAACAGAAGGTTGACAGTTTTGAGAAATATTTTGATTTAAATCAGAGGCAATCATTTGTTCATTTTCCAACGACATAACCTGTTCATTTGTTTGTACTCTTGTTCTTTGAATTTTGCTGTTAATCCCATTGTTACGAATGTTGTTTTGGCGAAGACGATATTCTCGCTGCTTAACAGCTTTTTTCAAACGATTTTGTTCTAACGATTGTTCTTTTGTGATCTCATTGTTACGAATATCCTGTTGACGAAGAAGATATGTTCGTTGCTTAGCAAACTTTTCATCACGACTTTGTCGTAATGATTCTTCTTTTGTGATATTTTTCGGTTAAACTTGGTCTGTTTCACAATTCTGTGAAATTTCTACCACCATAGTACTTGTTGATTCTGCTGGCAATTCCTTAATTTCTAAATTAGCATGAGGAATTTGTTCTCTACAAATATCATTTTCAATTGTTACAATATTATCTTTCTCATTACTTATATTTCCATGAAAGGAACGTTGCTGATAATTTATTTTGTGTTGCTTTAAAAGTTCCAATTTTTCTTCTGCCGCAAAGCAGCATTTAATTTTGCGTTTAGGCATTTTCTCTTTCAAAATTAAAATGTGGTTATGTTACAATCCTACGTTTGTTTTTATTAAATTATTCATGCATCAAATATGCAGTGCGTGATTAGCTACGTAAGATCAAATAAAAAGTTCACTCCAAAAGTTAGGGCACATGCTCGAAACTTAAGGAAAGCAAATCACACACTGAACAAATGTAAACTGTTGACCATCAAGCAGCACTGGACGCATAAAATAAGATCTCTTTCAACAGCGAAACAGAGCCTTGAACGGCGAGTAAAATGGATTCAGGGAAATTCCACCTTTTCTACCCATCCTTGCGGTCTGTGCAATACAACGCCACGTGCCGTTAAGAATCCGCCTAGTCGAGAAGAGATTCAAGTCTTTTGGGAGAAAGTATATGGAGATACTTATCACCTAAATGAAGACGCTTCAGATATATCACACTTTCGTAACTTTTGCCAAAGGTAAAGGTTGCAGGCACCAGAGGAAGAGTGTCCACTAATTACTGCTGCAGAATTAAAGAAAGCTATAGCTAGAACTAAGAAATTTTCAGCGCCAGGGCCAGATAAAATCAACAACTTTTGGTGGAAGAAGAGAAGGAAGGAGGAAGAGGAATGGAGAAGGAAATATTGTAAATAAGAGAGGAAGTAGATATAAGAAGGATGTAAATATTGTAAATAGTAGATAAGCATTAGGTAATAGACGCGGAAGCGAGAGAGTAGGGACATGCGAGCGAGGCGAGGAAGGCAAGGCGATAAGAGCGTGCAATCCTAGAGATAAGGCATGGATGGATGTTAGTTTCAAGGCTTACATTAAGGAAAATTATGTAAAAAGGAAAGTGTAAGCAAGTCAATTTTTTAAGGCCAACAGGCTGAAGAATAAACGTTTATAGTACTACATTTATTTTGTTCTTTTATTGAATAATTGTTAGCATTTAAAAGTTTATAATTTTTTTAAATTATGATTAATATTTATTAAATTATTATTAATAAATAATAGTATTATTTTTTATTATTTTCAATTCTCTAAATTGAAGAATGAATCAACGAATTTATAGATTTTCACAATTATATCATTTTAAGCAATTTTAAGTTAGAAACATTAAAAATTCAAAGATTAAATTTTTTTTTTAAACTGAACACTTTTTAAATTAGAAGTAAAATTATTTTAATTTTAGGTTCTCACAGATTAAAAATTGTTTAATTTTTATTCATACATCAAACATTTTTTTGAAACCTATTTTAAATATTCTCTTAAAATTATTTTTTAAATGAAAAATCATTAAAATTTTTTCCAGTAATCCTAAGAAAATTTTTGTATCATCTTGAAACCTCTCAAAATCCTTAAACAGCTTCAAAAATTAATTTCAAAATGTAAAAAAATCTACAATTTGTTTTAAATTTTTTGGAATGTTTTCAAAATTTTATTAATTTTTGAAATTCTTTCATAAATTATAAGTATATTTTAAAGCGATTATAATTTTTTCTAAAAATTTGATTACATCCTGGAAAATTAAAAAAAAAATCACTTAAAACGTTCCAAAGTTTTTTTTTTTACAATTTTGGATCTCTCTTGAAATATTTTTCAATATTCTGTTAAAATTAATTTTTCAAAATAAAAAGAAATTATACATTTTCCCTGCAATCTTAGGACATTTTTTTACTATCTTAAAACCCTTCAAAATCCTCAAAAAGCTTCAAAATTTTGTTTTGAAATTTTCAAAAATCGATATTTTATTTAATAATTTTCGGAAATCTTTTCAAGTTACAAATTGAATCGCTAAGTGCAGAAAGGGAACTACTTCAAAATATTGATTCATTTTCTTAATGCACCCATTACATGGAGCGTATTTCAATCTATATGAATAAATTATTAATTCATTTTGGCCATAAATGTCAGTAGTTTCCTTTCTGCAGTTAGCGATTCAATTTTGTTTCACTCTTTTCAAAACTTCTAACTATCTCTTAAACTTACTCAAATTTTTCTTAAATGAACAATTGTTTAACTATTATTTATACAAAAACATTCAACGATTTCACTTACAAATAAAAAATTGTTTAAATATTTAAAGAGAACAATTGAAATTGTAACGTTTAAAGTTTAAATTTAGCCTTCTGAAATTTTATTTGCTTTATAATTGGTCATTTTATATAAACAGTCAAAGAATGCTAAATATTAAAAATATTTTCTTTTTCTTAATTAAAATTTTCCAAATTTATTGGGTTAAAAATGGAATACTTTAGACTGAAACAACATTTGAATAGGATTTGAATCTTAATACAATTCCATTTTTCGAAAGCCATTTCCCGATTTTTCCCGGTCCTAACAAATTTCTGGTTTCCCGGTCCGGCAGCCACTCTGTAATTATTCTTTAAAAAAAACTATATAATTAAAATAAATGATATTTTGAAATAATTAAATTTTGTACGAGAAAAAAGTGGTTGTTTTCTTCATTATTGTCGTAGCGTGAGTTGCAACCAGGAGCACTTATATCCCATGGTATCCACAGTTACTATTTTGCATCCACTTATTAAAAAATATAGAATCTTCACTGTACTACACATTCTTTGACTTCTTTTTCCGAATTTACCAGATAAAACTCACAGGCCGCTAAGAAAATCAGAAAAGTGGGCACGGTGCATGGGGCTTAGGGTGTCCTAAAAAAACGCAATGTTCTTTTTTTTATGACGCACCCCATAAAATTGTTCTATTTGGTGAAAAAATAAATGCATATTTTTCTTTTCTTTTTAAAATAATTTTAAACCGTGGTCCTGTGGCCTTAAAGTGTCCCAAAATGATTAAAATGATTAATTATTGTTAATTTTCGTAAATATAATCATAGTTTGTCAGGGAATGCAACTGTTAGTACCATACGCTCAGGAAAAAAAGTTGACCTAATTAGAACAAAAATACTACCCCTTGTTACATACCATAATAAAGTTAAATAATTAATTTTATTCGTTCATATGCTGGAGGCTTACAAGCTGCCCAGCTTTTAATAGTTATTTTTAAAGAAAGCTCGTTTAAATTGTATGTGTGTCGTCGCCCCTCTATCCCTATACACGGTTGTTGTTATTTTATTCGTTACCACTATTTACTAAGAAATGGATTTCTCAGCAGTTACTCATAATGTCAGGAGAGGGATGTAGAAACAAAATTTAGAAATTATTATTTGATTTACTTTACTTTAATGCCAAAAACCTGTTATTAGTTATAACATAATAATAAAAATGTCAAAACAAAAATCTCGCCTATTAGGTTAGGAAAATACAAAAATTGCTTGGTTCGATACATAGATAAATCTTCGCTTACCCTTCTGGAACTTTTTATATCCTACTGCTGTTGCAGTTCAGGAGAGAGAGAGAGAGATAAAGAAAATAACCGTCTCTCTGTTCTCCACTACCACAAAGCAGGCACTCAAAATTTAATTTTTTTTTAATGTCGAAATAATTCTTAATTAGACAATTGTTCAACCCGAGTAACCGGCACTCTCCGTCCGCTCGTACTCCGGTATCACCTGCCTAATTTAGTCAAAACTGATCTAGCAAGTACAATGCGTGCCAGGCCTGTTTTGACTAATTAAGTTGTAGTCCTTGGCACTTGGCGCTCTCGGTCCACTGTAGCACCTTTTTGGACTGAATAAAATCACTCCCAATAAACCAACAAATTAGTTTGGCAGCTATAATTACGTACCTCACTAATAATTGACTAAAGGGTAAATATTTTATTCTTTTTATTCGTCGGAAGGGAAAATTTCTATGTCCTCGACTTTCTTTTTACGTCCGTCGCGGAGGACTTCAGACATCTACTGAAAGATCCGCGTTCCGACCTTCAGACGGGCAGGGGTTTCCTCGAGATGTAGTGTCCGAACTACTCCGTGTTGCCAGATAAACTGCAATTTGAATTGTCTGTGATGTGCCTCGTTGATGCACCACAGATAATTTTTGGTGGGCAATAATGTGGAGTAAGGATTTGGAAACTTAAGGAATTGCAAGGAGTAATTTTTTGGATCATTGACATGCCTGCATGGCAAGCAATTTTATTGCTGACAACCCAGTACGTTAGCCTCTGACCGTTATTTCGATGGTGCTTCGAAAAGAAATTGGGCCATCAATTAAAAGAATTCCTGATTGCATTTTAGAGATTTTCACAATCGGAATCTTTTACGGTTTGTGAAATGTTGGAGCGGGAATTTTTTCTTTCCCAATACATGTCAGCTCTTAGGTTTTGGTGAGATCAACGCACGTGGGTTTGTTTACATGTGTCAGCAGCTGAGGTATAGATAAATGTTAAAAGATTTATAATTCAGGGAGGGACGAAAAAGGAGCGCAAGAGGAATTTCCGTATACTGCCTTCTATGGTGCATCACCTGACTCATCACATTATTCACCTTGTTATGTGCTCTTAATTGAACGGTGAGTGCCTGTTGCCCAAACCGACGAGTGCGAAAAGAAAGGAATACACGTGCCACCCGGGGATACTGACCTATTTCTTATCTCTCTCTCTCTTTACTTTATTAATCATAATTCTATTGCTCGCTTGTCTTTTTCGAGCCGCCTGCAAGTCTTTCGCGGGCAGGTGAAAATGCTGAATTGGCAGGTCGATGTCCGATGTGTCAAAACAATTAATGAAATCGTTCAACGAAGAATTTTTACTCACCCTAATATGTTCGTAACACCCCTTGTTTTCAAAAACTACTCTTCAGGGGTTAAAATATTATATTTTGACTTTTAAAGAATTTATGCGTTATTCATTGGATTGCTTGGTACGTAAATAACTTAACAAGATACAGGAAAACGACAAATTATTTGTTCACAAAAAATTACCCTTATAATAACAAGAGGATCCATCTTAACTTAAATAACATGCTTAACTGACGACATTGAATTAAATTTAACTTCAGTTACGATTTGCAATTTTTTCGCTTCTCAAATAAAAGTTAAGTTTGAAAACGATATATTTCTAGTGATTGGGAAAAATGCTATAGTTTAATTTAATTTCGCCAGTTCAGCATGTTCTTGAAGTTAAGAAGGATCCTTTTTTTATTATAAGGGTAATTTTCTGTGAAAAATAATTTGTCGTTTTCCTGTATCTTGTTAAGTCATTTACATATCAAGAAATCCAATGAATAACGCATAAATTCTTTAAAGTTCAAGATATAATAGTTTAACCCCTATAAAGGGTAGTTTTTGAAACCGAGGGGTAGTATTTTTAGTCTAATTGGGTAAAGTTTTTTTTCTGAGCTTATGGTACCATCAGTTGCATTCCCTGGCAAAAAAGTATTACATGTACGAAAATTAACAATAATGAATCATTTTTATTATTTTGGGACAATTTAAGGCCCAAGGACCACTATTTAGAATTATTTTAAAAAGAAAAGAAAAATATGCATTTATCTTTTCACCAAACAGAATAAGTTCAGGGGGTGCGTCATAAAAAAAAAGAACATTGCGTTTTTTTAGGACACCCTGATGGGGCTGTTATTGACTAATTTCCTATATTCTTGTGCCACCTGTTAGTCCTCGCCGCGCCTAAGGGAATTAAAATTATCATGTTGACATAATGGAAATGCAATGAGTAAAAATTATGTTAAATAATAAAAATGAAACTAATTAAAATTATCATGTCGATATAATGGATATGCAACGAGCTAAAATTATGTTAAAGCAAAATAAAAATAAACCATAGTGATAATAAATAATATATAACGAATTAAAAGTATCATGTCGACACTGCTGGAGTGCTATGATACAAGTATGGCCCCTGAGCGAAAAGGTTGCATGGTGAGACCATAATAGCAGGGAACGTTCTGCGGGAACTTTCGGAACTTATAAGAAGTCCAACGCTTGGGAGCGTTCCACTTGAACGTTCCAAACATAAATTACCGTTATTTTTATCACTATTAATAAATTCGCGTAAACCGTAAGTGATAGGTGAAGATTGATGTCAGTTTATGATATGGATATCATATTGCAGTTTGGTATATGCAGTACTTAAATCTCAAAAATGACATCCATTTTTACATATCTCCTTACGGTGAAGAAAATTGTGAATTTCCTCAGCTCCACAGGTTTCATGTACACATAGCCTGTTTGAAAAAAAGCTGATATAATGTTGATGTTGTTTAGCAAGCATGACCAAGTGTTCGAGTCGAGAGAAATTCCTTCCGAATTATTCATTCCGACTATTCACTTGCTGTAATCATCAAGCTGTTCTCAGACATGGTGCAGTGCTTTCTCTCAGGATTGAAACTAGACTGAATGCTGAGTAGAGCTCCCGCCATTTTTTATACACTCGTGAAGCTTTGTTTCTTCCCATCATGTGGAGCTAGAACAAATACCGAATGACCGGTTTTTTCCTTTAGTGGAAGAAATTATCGTGAGAAGGTTCCAGAAACTTGTCACAAATTTAATAAAAGTAGCAGAATGCCCTTTGATGTTAATCTATACCAGGAAAATCTCTCCAAAAATGTGATTGCAAGTTTCTAAACTTTATGTAATGTTACTCAGGTTTACTCTCAGTTAGTGAAAAGAGAACGTTTAAATTTCATTGAATGGGTAAATTTATGTACTTCTTCTGAGAAAAGCATTTGATAATTTAATAAACAATTAAGAATATCTACGAAAAAAATGTTTTTGTAAGGGTAGGCGCTATTCATAAATCAGAGAAACGAAGATCTTATTGGAAAAATACCATGAAAGGAAATTTGTTTAATTACGTGTAAAAGCCAACTCTGGAATTTAACATTATCCGTACCCAATATTTAAAAGGTCGGGAATGTGGGCTTATCAGACGAGCTTAATGTCTCAATGTCTAATGGTTATCAGATGACACCTTACATTTTCTTTGGTTTTGAAATATTTTTTCGAGCAGGCCTGCGACAGTTGCTATGTTTAACGACGTCAAATTTCACTTTTTCTAGAGAAGTATTGTCTGAAACTCTTTTCTCTACAGCGGCCCTGTAAGTGGCCGTGACGAAATCGGCGTGTCCCTGTAAAAAAACTTGGCGACGAACCACTTTGAACCCATCGTGCTAATCGTCTTGCATAGAAGTGACTCTGCGTACTTGACGTTTTGGTCAATCTTTATGATTTTCACAGGCTTTTTTACAGTTTTTTGGGCACGCCTGCAAACTGTAAGGGGTGTCTGGAATGTTCAAGCAGAAAGAAGTGGGAAATGAAGCAGGGATAGGTTTTCTTCTTTTTTAAATACTGGTGATCAACGTGCAGATGGTCAGTACCG
>CAKNWU010242590.1:0-10354 GCA_932072015.1 Andricus quercustozae | reverse complement strand
AAAAAAGTTCTGCATTGCATCTATAAATTATAGATTGTTTTAGATTGCAATTGTATGGACCTCAAGTAAGTGCATAAAAAAATTAGAACTAACCAAATGGGGGCATTTTTTGTTCAAAACCATCACTTGATGAAGAATAATATAAGCTCTGCGCGCCAAACTTAAATGTTTTTGAAATTACAATTTTCACAATTCTGTAAGTGTCAAAAAGTACAATTAAAAAATGAGAAATCTTTCTAAAATTAGGTGAAATGAAAATTTAACTTTCTTTGTACACATACTCGCATTCGTTATTTTTTGTCACATATTTATCCCTCCCCAACCCCATGTAACAAGTCGATAAAAAAATAAATTGAAGACCCTGCTATTCGTTATTTTTTTAAGTTGAAAATTACTTTTCATTCATTTTTTCAATAAAAATTCTTTTTTTTTCGTTGAAAACTCTACTACTTCGTTGTAAGTTCAACTAATTTGTTAAAAATTCATTTGATTGGTTTGAGATTGAACTATTTGTTGAAAATTCTTTATTTTTTTGGATTTCTAAAATTATTTTTTTGTATATTGGTTGAAAATCCAACTATTTAGTTGAAAATCAGCGATCGGAATCTTTGAAGTTGGACCGGAGTTTAAAAAGTTCCTTAAGAGTCCGCGTCCGGACTGGACACTCAAAATTCTTAAGGATCCGGTTTCTCATTCGGACCTTTTAAATTGTTAAGCTTCTGTACCCGGATCCTTGAGGAATCTTTTAATATCAAGTCCAAACTACCAAGTTCCTTTAATTATATTTGAGTTTACAAAGGTAATTTGAGAGTGAAGAAGGAGCAGTTTGTGTGGCTTTCAAGGGAGTTTTTCAAGCATCAAAATATGAATGTTTACCCCAGATTTCTATTCTGAAACTCGAAAAAGCCCTTATACTGACTCATTGAAATATACCGTATTAATGAAATTTTCAAAATTTAAGTCGCTTTTTGGATTTTTGAATTTTAACCCCAAACTCCTTTTTTGTGTTCCGAAACCCACCCTTGTAATGACTTTCATGAAAATCTACCCGATAAATAAAATTTTCAAAATTTGAGTACAATTTTTTACTTTTGACCACAAATTCGTGGTATGTGCCCCAAAAATGCCCCTCGTACTAGCTTTGATGAAAATCTGCCAAATTAACAACATTTTCAGAATTTGAGTCAACTTTTTGAATTTTTGAATTTTGATCTCAAATTCGTATTCTGCGACTCGAAAACTTACTGACTTTCATGCATATGTACCAATTACATAGAATTTCCAAAATTTAGGATGCTATTAGGGGGGCTATTTTGACGTCACTTTGCGTGGTTCAAGCTTTGCGTCATGACCTGTGACAAAGAATGGTAGGGGTGGAAAAAGATTTCAAAATAGCGTGGCACTGTTTTTGAACGGTCTCTAGTATCAATATTTAAAAAGGTTATATTTTCAATGTACCACCCCCCCCCCCCCACCCAGGAACTTAATTGATTTCCGATTTGATGCATTAAGCTGAGATTGACCTACAATTATTTTTCAAAGTACCTCTTAAACATTTAAAACGAATTGCTGTTTTTAAAGCCGTCTGACTTTGAACAACCTTCGCTACTGCAGCGCATGCGAGTCATGGCTTACGTCTGACCTTATAAGAACATTACTACTTGAGGTACTTCCCTTTCTCTTGAGAGTCAGTAGTAAGGAGATTATTCCAAATCTGAGGTTTATTCAGATCTCTTTGAGGGACTTGTGAGTAGTCAGTTATGATAATTTAATTGGAAATGCAGATTTTAAAGTAATTTTCAAAATTATGCTTACTAACGTGAAAATATTTAACGATGCCTATACTGAATTTGAATTTTAGATAATAAAAAAGATATTCAGATAATTTATCAACATTAAGGAATTTTTTTTATCGGATCCATGCCAAATCAGGCAAGTGCTATACTTGAAGTCGTAGAATCTCTCGGAAACGAAATATCTTGTTTTAGCGGAAATTAGGCGATACATATTTTTCCGATTTGCGAAAACAATGTCTACGATGTTATGCGTATTTGAATTTTCTGCTTTTTTTTTTTGAAAACCCCAACATTTTTTTTCTCGAGAAATCTGTATAAATTTTGACCTAATTGAGATGTTTGAGATTTCTTTCCAGTAGAAAAGCCTCAAATGTCTGAAAAATTCTTTCGTAATTCTCATAGAGTAATTGATAGATATATTAAATAGCATTTAACTGCAAAAGTATGAAAAAAGTAGCAAAAGGCAACTTTACATTTTTTTAAAGTAGCAAAGAAGTAGCCTTGCCTAAAAGCGTATTAAGAAGAAGTACCAAAATGTGAAACTTCGAAGCCGTTTCAAACTGCAAATTTTCTCATTAAAGTTGAGCTCAGTAATATACTACTGAAACTTTGCAAACCCATATCGCGAAGAATTTCAACAAAAGCAAGCAATCATAAAAATTGAAAAAATGTCGGAATAAGTATTCTGCAAACAAATTTCTCTTCATACACATTATAAATAATGCACTAATAGGATATTTCTTTATAAATCAAATAACAAAGTTATTACTTACTTTTATAATTCACTAGTAATAATTTTGTAATACTTTACATTTAAAAAACAGCAGTCTCAGAATTATTTCTGAATATTTAATTTTCAGTAGAAGCAAATTTTTAATGTCAATCATGGTTCGGAATTCTTCCGAATATGAAGCTACACTTTGAAAGTCAAATATTATTTCATCCTGATACTTTCAAAGATTAAAATCACTAAATAATCTAAATATTTCCAATTCTCAAATATTAATGCTTTGTGCATCTCCTAGGTATTTGCAGTATTTGGAAATGTATATAACAATGCTCCAATCAACACTAGTACGTGCTGCAACCTTGGTTTAGAAAAATATTGGGATTTTTGCCGTGATGGTCACCGTGTCCTAATTTAAAAAACTCAATTTTCGCAGAGCTTTTAAACCTTGTTAAACATACCTATTGAAATTATGTTTGCATACCTCGTATGAATATTTCACGAAAAAAACTGTATTTACACTACCCATCAAAATTGTGCGTCCACTTACGAAAGCCAGATAAAAAAAAATCGTTTGTCTTTGAAAGTGACTGACTCTTTAAAAATCGAAGTGAGGAAGATTTATTAACCGTTAATTAGCCTTTTAAATTTCGCGTCGATTGATGCCTACTTGAAGTATTTCCGTTTTTGACCACTTTCCGATTCTCAACTTTTACTCTATGCATTGAAAAAAAAAAAATAAAACTTCGCTTAATCAAAGTGAAAAATCTTCTCTTTAAAGTGAATGCAACAATATAACTAAATATTTAATGGTTCTCGAATTATCATAAAAATGAAGAAGCGTGCTTATGACAAAAATTAGTTGTTTGAGTGGCACACAGTAGGCCAAAATGACGAAAAAAAATGTTCAAAAAACGATTACGGCTGCAATTTTGACTCGATGTATAAGTTTTATTTAAATTAAAGCCAACTAAATTCTTAAAAGATCCCTCAAGGCCAATTTTACAAAGCCATCTTTTTTACTGCATTTAAAGGTAAATTTGAAAAATGGTAAAATTTAAGATACGGTTGCTTCAATAACACGTCATAATCATCAATAATAATGTCGTAATCATCAATCATAATATAATATAATATATAATATGTAATCCATCAATAAAAATTCAAGACGCATAATTTGATAGTTTATTCTTAATGAATAATTAGTTTCTAACCATTGTTAAAAACAAAAAAGGAAACAATTTCTGTCATTTACTTTTTGACCAAATGTCTTAAAATCGACAAAAAGATTCTATTCGAACATTATCGGAACCGGTAACAACAAACTTACCGGTTAATAAGATTTATGGGATTTTTTAAATTTTCGGAAAAGTTTGAATTAATTTATAAGATGTTTCGAAGTTTTTGGAAGATCTGAATTGATTCAAAAATAATTTATAATTTAAAAAGATTTCAACAAATTTTTAACTAAATTTATATTTTTGAAGATTATAAAATAAAATTTTGAAGCTTTTTAAGGATTTTGCAAGGTTTTAGATTATTAATTTTTTTCTTAAAATTCCAGCGCACATTCAAATTTAGTATAGTTTTGAAACAAATATTTGTAAAAAGATTTTAAAACACTTCGAATGATTTGCTAAAATTTCAACAACAAAAAATGTAGAAGATTTTAAAGCAAATATTTTTAATGTTAAAAGTTTAGGAAGTTTTAGAAAAAATTCGGACAAGGTTGAGAGATATTTACAAGTTTTAAAAAGATACGAGAATAATTTTAAACTTGAAAAGACTTCAAATTTTTTTAAATAAAATGTAGATTTTTGAAGCTTTTGACTAAAAAAATTAGAAGTATTTTAAGAATTTTAAAAGTTTTAAGGGAATAACATTTTTTAAAGATACTCGGGAAAATCTTAAATGAACTTTTATTTTAAAAAATTAATTTTAGGATAATATTTAAAAAGATTTTTAAACATTCAAACAGAATTCCAAAATCGTCAAAAAAGAATATGGCAGTTTTTAAGACAATTTTTAAAAAAATTTTAGGAAAAATTCGAATGATTTGGAACGATATTTTAGAAGAATTAGAAGCTTTAAAGAAAATTAAAAAAAGCTAAAATTTTAAAATATTTAAAAAAAGCTCAAACAAACTGTAGATTTTTAAATAAAGAAATGTTGTTAAAGTTTTTAGGAAAATTTAACATGACTTTTTACGCGCATGTGGAGTACGATTATGAGCCCATGATATTCCTTCGAGTATGATATTTCATGTATACTAATCGAATTAGCACCCTGAAATGTTTTATTTTGACACGTCTCAAAATCATAAAAAAGAACAAAATGTTCATGTCGTTCTTTCGAGGTTTAATTGGGCTTATATAACACAAGTGATTGTAAGACTTTTTAGTTTCACAAATCTTACAATTACTCATACTACACTTATGATTATTATTTTTCTTTCTACACATTATAATTTTACAACAAAACGAAAGAGTTTTCCTTCAATATGTAGTTAATCCATTCTCTATACTTCGATTTGGTTGTATATGCTGTGCAAAACAAAGTTCACCATAAAAGTAATGTCGAAAAAAGGTGCAAAAGATCCGATCAATTGTATTATCAGCAGGTGCATCACCTAGGTGGTCGAAATTTGCACTGCGGGCATAGATTTAAACCTCTGTAGTAAACTGCTCTATAGTAACCTGTATTACATGCAAAACGATCAATCTTGCTACCAATAGCCTTTGTTAAGATAACAATTTGTTGATAATGACGTTGTTCATAATGCATTATGGAAATTGTATGCTGTAAAGACCCATTTGCATTTTTAAAATAAAACGTACCATCGAAAAGATGTTACCAACCTCGACCAAATTCAGAAAATTCGTGTACAAGAATCGCAAAACCTGTTGATAAAAGATATTTGTGCAATTTCTCTATTTCCGGAATACTATAACCTGTGCTATAACCCTCAGCTTCTTTATTATTCATTTCAGAAAATTTCCGTTTTTTTCAACTGCATTGTTGCCTCGTGTTCTGTCATGCATCGTGTAATTTACCTGATATAATTTCACCACGCACGGCATACCCTCATGCAGCTGCAATAGATCGCGGTAAACCTAAATTAGCATTATTTGATATTGTTAAAATTGATTTTTTTGTAAAATATCCGTGTGGTAATTTTACTTGACCTTGACCTACTGGTGTTTCTGCTATAATACATGTCAAAACAAAGTTATCAGTTAAACCCAACTCGGCATTACTTTGAATCAAGCTGTACAGAACTTCCCACAAATCTTCTATATTGAAATTGCTTGCGAGTCTAAACAAAAGTTAGGCTGCGCTTCGAGAAAAATACTCCCCATGTAATATAACACCGATGTAATCGTTAGACGCGCAAAACTACGTTAAATAAATATTTAGGTCACGAAAAGTATCGGCTATCTATCAAAGCAAAAACTAAAGTTACATTTTGTTGCATGTACAATTTTTCGCCGTTAAAGTTTACATGCTTATTAGCGAAAGTTTATCCTACGCTGAAATGAAAGCTCAACTTATAAATTCCTGAAAATAAACCAAGAATCTTACGATAAAAGTTGGACAAACACCACAAAATGCTCCTATTGCAATTCCTGAAAACAAAAAAATTTGTTTCTTTGGACAAAAATAAAAAAGAGGAAAGAAAAATGAGAAGGCAACCAACCAAATCCCCTTCCCTCTCTTTTTTATTTCTTTTGTCTTTTTTATTTTTATTGCTTTGAAATTACAATAAAAAAGCATGGATAATATTCACCAACGTTTCGGTGCTCACACAGCACCCTTATCAAGGTAAGAAAAATTAGAACAGGTGGGAACAGCAACGAAAATACGATGCTACCTCCTGGATACCTGAGAACCAAGTGTGGGTCTAAAGGCAAATCCTGTATACCTGAGAACTAAGTATGGGTTGAAAGGCAAATCCGTTATGAACAAACAGGAAACAAGAGAAAGTCAAAACTCAAGAAAATCTATTACTAAATATAATGAATCATACTGGAAAAGTTATTTTTATTTTTGTCCAAAGAAACCAATTTTTATTTTGTTTTCAGGAATTTCAATAGGAGCATTTTGGGTGATTGTCCAAATTTTATCGTAAGATTCTTGGTTTATTTTTAGGAATTTATACATTGAGTTGAGTGTTGGACGTTAAATGGGATTTTGAATTTGATTTTAATCTAATTTAAGATTCTTAAATTTCAATTTAGCTGACTTGGATTGGAGGTTATTTGTAAACCTTTTTTTAACATTAGGTTTTTTGAACAGATAAAAGTTACATATGGTCCTGAAGCCTTCAGAAAGCTTAAATTATGGTGTGATATCAACCAAAAATTAAGAGGCAGTATCCTTCAGAAAAGGTTTTTGGTTGAATGTCGAAGAAATGATGTTTTACCTAAAAAAACATTTTTCTTGGATAAGAAATTTCGAAATTTTGCTTTTCATAGTAATTTTTGCAATAGACAATTTGAACAACAACTTCTGTCAACTACATAGCAGACGACGCTTTGTCACTGAAAAATTATTCCGAGACAGTTTAAAAACACAAAATTATCTCAGTACCGTTTAAAGTTTATTCGATCAGGTTAATTTCGGTTACAGAGAATCTTTCAACTGGAATCAATATAAACTTTATCTTCTGTTTGTTCTGTGATCCTAAAACTTTTGACTTCTTTATGTTTTTCGCCTAAAATTAGAAATCTGCATCCAAGTGGTTGGATCACCTCTTCATCTTCATCTTCTACGTCATCATCGCTTTCTTCTTCTTCTTCTTCTTCTTCTTCTTCTTCTTCTTCCTGTTCCGCATGCAAAACATTATCGTGTTCTTCTTCCGCATTCAGAATATCACCTTCTCGATTTGTGCTTATAGGGCAGTCTCCCTCTCCTCCTTCATATCACCCTCAAGCGATTTGATTACACGTGTGATTCCAGGGCGTAGTAGTAGAATTTACTAAAAGTTGAATATCAAAATTAATAATAATTCTTTCCTGATAAAAAAAAAAAATTGTTTCTCTAAAAAACCTAATTCATTTTTGCTAATTTGTTTTTCAAATAAAAGATGAGGATTGAAAAGTTTTTTTTTGTAAAAATTTAGATTTTTTGACAAAAGATCTAGATTGGAAGGTTTTGTCTGGAATTATTTTTTTCTCATTTTCAAAAAAATATACAGATTAAAAAGTTTTTTCTTAAAGTAAGGCATATTACAAAAACATGGAAAAGGAAAATGGGAAAAAATGCATTATACCTATTCACATGCTACGTATAGGTTTAGATTTGCATGTCCTTGCTATCGGTTTGGATTTTCGATTACTTGAAAACATGTGTACAAGATTTCGAAATCATTTTCTAAAATAGAGGTTTGTGTACTTGTACTTGGTTTAGAAATTGTATTAAAATCGATCCAACTTGTCATTTTTCGGAATATAAGATTCGACATATCATCTGGTACGTAACAAACAAATACACAAGAAAAACTGTTACCAAAATTTTGAGGAATTACAGGTCTTTTTTGAACAAACATTTATGTGTCATTAAATGTAAAAACTTACCTATAAATTCAGTGAGAATAGCTGATATATTCGGGTCTTTTTCCACGGTTGTGGTGTCCACAATGTCATTTAGAATAGCTGAAATATCCGGGTCAGGTTTCTCGGCTATAGTATCCACAATACGTTGTCCCTCTTCTTTTTATATTTCCATGGCATTGTCCGGTTTTGCTGCTGGATCTCTTCTTTCTCCCTTCTCCTGTTTCTCTTTCTTGTGTTTTTCTCATCTTGGCTTTATTTTTCGATAAATGCATCTTTTATCGACGTATCTTGTTCTGCACAGGAGTCATCTGATGATGAGTCTACATTTCATCATCTTGTATTTCCTCTTCTAGTTCGGTATCAGTAATGCCACTGTAAAGGTCTTCAATAGGTGGGAGAGAAGCACTTTGCTCTTTCGTTAAAATAGTTTTAAACTCACAATATCATTGTCACCAACACTTGCTAACGAAAGCATAGTAAAATATGTAGACGGTAGTAATGTGTTCTCCTGAACAGGATAACTAAGAATTGATGCTGTATTTGTAATCTGATTGCCTTTTGCGTATTTTATTACAGTCAGACATCCTTGTTGTTGTTCTACTTTTTTATGTAGAATTTTCTGTTCTCGCAGTTGTTTACGATCATGAAGACCAGCATCCATTTCTTCTGGGAACTCAAGATCCGTCAATTAATGCTCATCGATTTCTCTGTCATTTGAAAATATTCAAAAATTGATTCGATGATTGTTGTATGCCAACATTAACTTGCACCATAACTGCAGTTAAACCCCGAACTTTTAAGGCTTGTACAGTCAGCATAATCAACGGTAATTTATTTTTAAGTACGTCATTTTGATGGTCCCTTTCAAGGATTCGAGCTGACGATCTACTTATTAAAGAGATCAATTCCTTTCTCAGCTCTTTTTTAGCTTTTCTTACCAAACTTTCCAGCTAATCTTTTTGCATCTTCTTCTAGCAATTTTATCGCGAAGCATATAAGTTTTGCAAGTCCAATTATGTACCATATTTATGCGGACCGGTCACAAATGATTACCTCGCGTTAAGTCTTTAAACTTTCTGATCATAAACTGTCACATAGTACAGTAAACGTACAGGTATTTTGACAAATAGCGTTACCCTCACACACTCGGACTCCGATTTGAGTACGGTTATGGTTCTGACCTTCGACTCATATGGGGGTTCTCCGAACGTAAACATCAGGGCCGTGTGAACACTGAGAGTAAACTGACGCAATGTGACGCAAAGTGATGCAATTATCCAATTAGTCGGTTAGGGTACAGCGCTTTACCGCTATGCTCAGTAATTAATTAATTTTTGTCACGCATGAGTGACCACGGACGATCTTCCCTTTCGGCCCCGCGGCGCCACTCAATCGAATACCGTCGCGCGGCGTCAATTCTCAGAAAACACAAATTGGATTTGCTGAAATCGGGGTCCGAACGTAATTAAATCGTTGTGGGCACTTATTTTAAACTTTTTTGAAACAAAGATTCACATTTTTGGACTCTCTATTTATTTATGAAGTTGTTTTTGCTACGTATTTTTAAGTCAAATGCCATTTAAAATTTTTAAGTATCACAAATTTATATTTAAAGCAAATGTGCTCAATAGTATACTACTTTAAAAAAATGCGTTTTAAATCAAGTAAGAGAAATTTTGAAAAAAATTGAACACAAAAGTAAAATTGTTTCTATTAGGTAAGAGAGGTTAAAATTTTAGGACGATGATTATAATATCTCTCCTAAGAAAGAACCTTCGTTACCATTTCAAATATTATAAATAATTTTATTTCAATTCGTAATAAAGAATTTAGTTATTTTTCTCCCTCTATTAAAGTTTGTCAACAAAATTGGATAAAAGTCGAATTGATGTATATAAGTCTAGGTAAGACAGGTGACGATTTCAAAACAATGTTTCCAGTTTTATAATATCTAATATATAAACAATTTTTTTTTACAATATGAAATAATCTCTTTCACTTAAAATGAGTACATGATCAATTCTATTTCATAAAACTTCAGACTACGTTTCTCTTACCTCCTGACCTTATAGTCGACCGACGTAAGAAGCAGATCTCTGGCTGAATTAAAATGTCTGCATTTCAGTTTGGACAAATAAAAAATCTTTAAAAATACAATACATAAATTGATGTATCTTTTGTGTAGGTAAAAACATACAGTGATCTGACAAAGAATTTGAATCAACGTTTTCTTTATTTTGAATTGAAAAAATAAATATCGCATTATTGTAAGCAAT
>CAKNWU010242554.1:0-12177 GCA_932072015.1 Andricus quercustozae | reverse complement strand
AAAAATACACCTTTTAAGTGATATACATTTTTTTTCTCGACACCCATTATTTTTTGATGAAAGGAGGAAAATGTTGTTAATAAGTGTAGAATTTCTTGGAATGGGATTTACAACACCCCTGTGACTAATCACAAAAATAATTTAGGTCATACCGCCATTTTTCCACATCATGATTGTCCATTGTGCAGTATTTCTTTGATTCTTAATGTTTATCGTCCATTTTCTTAAAAACTATCATTCTTAGGGTAAAAATACATTTACGTTAAATTGTATATTTTTAAAAGATCTTTTACTTTTTTTAAAGTTTTTAAAAATGTTTTTAGTATTTACTAAAATAAAATAAGTGATCTGAAATTTCTATATTTTTTAAAGTAATTTTAGCGTTAGAAAACATTAATTTATGAGGTGTGAAAAAAAATTGAAGGTAATACCTTTTCGTAACTTTATCCCGTTTTTGAAATCGTATATGTCGCATTCGCTTAATACAATTGAACGTGTCATGAAAAGCCTTGATTGTAATCAAAATTCATATTTCAAAAACCATCAAAACTTAGGCTGAACTGATGATCATTTAAAATTATATTCATAGAATTTTATTACAGTATGTACTAGCAATCCGAGGCAGATGGTTCAACTATCGATTATTACAGAATTAGCTAGCGCTTCCTGAAATGTCTATACTTTTCATGAAACGTCTAATTAGACTAATAAGTGGCTACGACATATGTACATAAATAAATTAAGTCGTCTTTTTGTTAGATATCTTCACATGGAATTATCGAATATATCATGGGAAGTAAACAAGATTTATCAGAAACAAATGATGATGGAAATGGGAGCATATTTAATTATATTAACAGGCCTTTCATATTATTTGTTCTCTATCATTTTCTTTTCTATTCGAACATTTCACTCTAAAATTGCACAAGTCATTAACGGGTGCATTTGGTCTATTGTATATGCGTACAAACTACTCAATATTACATCTACTTGTGCAAAAGTTAGTCTAGAGGTAATGATTTTTTATACATAATTTAGAAAAATATAAATAAAAAGTTGTATACAACTTGTAAAGATTCATATTTATATTTGGATTCTTGAGATATTTTTTTTTTTTAATTTATTTTTTTCTCTGTTCACATGCAGGCACAGAAAACTAGAGACATACTGTACGAGTTAAAGAGTTTAAATGAAGATAAAGAGTTTAAAGAGGAGGTGAGAAAATGAGCAATAAGTATTGTTCTTTAAATTTGAATATGGCATGTTATAATAATTGATTTTTTATAATTATCAGATTGAACAGTTTTCGTTACAACTAACCCAACGACCCTTGGTATTCAGCGCATGCGGATTATCAACTTTAGATTACCCATTTGTTCAAAGGGTAAGATCTAATTATTACATTTTATTTCATAATGAAAAATCACACAAAGATTAATTAATTAATTTTCAGTTCATAGGATCGGTGACAACGTACCTCGTTATATTAATACAATTCAGTCCAGAAATAAGCGAATGAATAACTATTCACAAATTTTGACTGTTTACTCTGATTACACTGGAATTTGGAATTACGCACGGTTTCGGGCAATACTTACAGTGGCTTTCACCGTCAATTTGCAAGTTAATGCGACTAGGAATGCCGTAAACTGGAACTCCTTAATTCCAAGTTCGAGTGCAGTGGTTTGCGGATTTCTTCCAGTGAACATCTTTTTTAACTCAAGATATTTATAACCTAAGACTTTAGGTAAAATATAATAGAAACTTTTATTTTGTAATAAAGAGCGCGCTCGACGACTTTTGCAAAATATCCTCAAGGTACTTTGCGTACATTATTTTAAACATTTTAACGTACGTAAGTCGGTTAGATGAATATCTAGTACTATTTTTCATGAACTCTGTATAGATATACTAGCAGCGTTTTACGCGCGCTACAGCGTGCGGGAAACATTGCATTGCTAATTATGAATATAAAAATATAAAACAGGATTACTGTGATTCGAATTTTAAATTGTATGGTTTATTCACTTACAGAATATCATCAGATAGGAAATTTAAGATAATTAAATTTTCAATGCCTAGGTCTCGCATGGTTTTCTTTAAAGGCAATTTTTTTTATTTCCTACATAGATTAATTTGGAAAGAAGCTTGGAAAATTGGAAAGCTACTTTAAAAATATTCAGTGTTCAATGCTTTCCGGAATTTTTAAATTTTGCAGGATTTCAAATTAACTTTATTATATAGTAAAATAGTTACATTTTAAATATATGTATCAGTATTCAATTAATAATTTTGAATGCTTCATTTCGACATTGTTATTTATGATATAGTGTTACAAATTTAAAAAAGTTTTTTCAGTTTTGTAGATTTAAAATTAAAGTTTATAAGTTTAAAGATATCATAATTAACTAATATTTACCGTCAAGCGTTCTCATTTTTGTGACGAATTTGTAATGCTTCATGTTGAATCTGCTTAATTTTTAGAGTTCAAAAGCTGTGAATTTTAAATTTAAAAAACTATATAGCCTATGATATAGCCAGGGCCGGCGGTTCAGATGGGTAGAATGGATAGTACTACCCAATCGGAAAAAATCCCTGTGGGTACTTACACTGTATACCTTGCCAATAGGAAAAAAGTTCTACAGAGTACTCCGAGTGCACATGGCGAGCTTGCTCACTGACACGCCTACACACCTGTGTTCCTCATGTTTCCATGTGATTAAATTGTAAACATTATTCCCCCCCCCCCCTTTTAACTCCTTACTATCCACTCGGGCTAAAAGTTTGACGTCGGCCCTGGATATAGCGTTCATGCATTTAAATTTGAAACTTTACAATTTGGATGTTTGAATTTAAAAATGTTTGACTATTAACTAGAAATTGTACAACTATTTCCTTTCGACAAAAATTAACAACAGAAAATTGATTTATTCAAGCTTTTAGTTGAAAATATTGAAAGCCTGAAATATTGTACTAATGTAAATTAGGGGTGCTCAACGATTAAAACTTGATTTTTTCAATTTTTTCTCTCTTAGTGAAAAAAACTCAGTGGAATTTTTTCAAATTAAAAAAAAGTTTCAGTGGTGCCGGAAATGTTTTATAACTAATAAAAATGTTTAATGTTTGAAATTTATTCTATAGCTTTAACAGTTGTAGATCCTGCTGAATGAGGGTATTCGTTTTTAATTAAGAAAAATTCATTTTTTGGATTCGGCTAGATTGACATTTTGCTTAAAAAACTAAAGTAGAATAACACATGATCATTTTATATTTTAAAAACTAATTTTTTTACCTATAATTTTCATGAATTTTGCCACTTTTGTGATTTTCAAACTGCTATATTATCGAACAGGAAAATCGTGTGTAAACAAAATACAATCAGTTCTTTCTACTCTAAGCTAAATAAGGTTTAGGTACACAAATTTTCAACTTTTTAAAAATTAATTTTAATCTAGCCAAATCCAAAAAATTATTTTTTCTTTATTAAAAAAAGAATGCCTGTATTCAGCAGGAATATTGGTCATTATTTTTAACTTTGTATGCTTTTTTGTTACCTTGAACACTGCAGAAAAATAATGTCAAGGTGGCCGTTTTAATCGAGGAAAAAATTCCCGGTCCTTTTACGGTTAACAAAAATTTGTCACAGTCATTGAAATTTAGTTTCAAAACTAAACGTCAAATTAAAATATTCAAAGTTAAACTCTTTTGAATTTCAAACTTTAAAAATTAAAACTTAAAAATTTGATAATTTAAACGCTCAATAATTTATACATACAAAATGGAAGCTTTTAACACGTTTTAGTTGATCAATTCCAAAATTATTTGCCACTAAACTGCGAAATTAAGCATTTTTAACTTTAATAAATTAAAAAAATTATATCATGTTACGCAAATTTAAGTTAGAAATATTAAAAATTGAAAGATTACACTTTTTCAATGAGAAGATAAATTATTTTAGTTCTGAGTCGTAAAAAATGTATAATTTTTAAATTGTTATTCATACATTAAAATTTGTTTTTAAGTATTTTTAAACATTCTCTCAACCCTTTCAGGGGTAGTGGGACGTATACGTCCCACTTGTTTTTTCGCAGTTTTTTAAGCATTTCTGATACATTTCACCTTGTTCAGTGCACAAGTATTTGATTTTAGACTCTTAAGGGTTCATGTAAAGTAATTATCATGAAAAACTGTGTAAAGTTGTTAATTAACAATTTGTTATAAATAATTGAAATCGAAAAAAATCACTTTTTTCGAATAAAATCGGCTTTTTATAAAGTACCAGTCGTATAGCTGTGACAATTTTTTTCCAGTTAGATAACACGTAGAGCTGTAACATATATTTTTTGCAGAATTTTCGGCAGGCAAGTTTTTTTGTTTCATTTTTTGAATTCATATAAAATTACGATTTTTAACGAAATATACCGTAATTGTGATCGATTATTAAATCGTAAAAAGAAATGTTTTTCGGGCCAATGATTGACAATATAATGTCAAAATTGCAAATTTGAAAATGGCGGATTCAAAATGACGGTTATATTAGTGCAAATTCGCAATTTTTTGCAATTGCTATGGAAGCTAGTGTATGGGGGTTATTCAGGTCGCTGATTACAAATCTGATGTCAGAATTGAAAAATTCAAGAAGGCAGATTCAATACAGCTTTACGGCATTGGAGTGGGGACCATCCAAAAAATACCCATACAGCAAGTTTTGTGCCAATTGTTCGAAAACTTCAAAATTAGAGTAAAATAGATGCCATCTTGTATCCGCCGTTTTTAAATTTGCAATTCTGACATCAAATTTGCAATCTACGACTCCAAAAACCCCCATACAACGTGTTTTGTCCAAATTGTTCGAAAAATTTAACATTAAAGTCACATAGATGCCATATTGGATCCGCCATTTTGCATTTTGCAATTCTGATGCCAGAATCGTGATCAGCGTCCCCGAAAACCCCTAAGCAGGGCCGAATTTACTACGGGGACAGCGGGGCCATAGCCCCAGGGCCCCGTCGGCAAATCGTAATCACTGCTACATGCACACTTTTCTGGATCGGCCCCTACTTCCATTACCTTTTTTTTTACATTCTCATTCATGAGAGTGTAATGTAATGTATGTCTGTATGTCTGTCTGTATGTGTGTCTGTATGTCTGTCTGCATGTATGGTTACCTGAATGTTGTAGCCACGCTAACTTTTGAAGGATTTCTTGAATCGAGTCAGCCTTTGATAAAGTTTTTAAGGGACCAAAAATGAAGGTCAAGTTCGTTAACCAGATATTTTGGATGAAAATTCAAAAATTGATCACATTTTGAAAATGTATGAAACCACTTTTTTTCAAGATTTGAAAATTCTATGTGCGTTTATCAGTATCATGCAAAAAGACAAACAAAAATCTTTTGACATTTTTTCGATAAAATCAAAATTATCAAAGTTATAGCATTTTCAAAATCCAAAAAAAAAAAAACGAAAATTAACATTTTAAGCCGAGCAAAGCACGATATGAAAAAAAGTCAAGAGGATAAAAACATTTCATTTGGAGAGCCGTATAAGATTATCATAAGAACTTTTTGAATTTTTTCGAAAAATCAAAGATTCAAATTTTGATTGCGCTAAAAATAACAACAAATCATAAACTCCATTTTTCTGTCAAGCTATGCAAGATATAAAAAAAGATGAAGTGATAAAAGTCGTGCACCTAAAAATGATCTACAAATTTGTTATGAATTACTTTTTGATAGGATTCGTAGTTTTTGTTTTATTCGTGAAAACAACATTAAACCGTTGTGGTCACACCTCCGAAAAATAACGGGATGGTCACAGGGGGTCCAAAGGACCCCGCCGTAGGAAAAATGTTGCCATTTCCCCTATTTTTGACGTATCGACTTGATTCTTGCACGAGACTTTAGTTTAAGATCCCTTTTTTGTAATGCAATAGTTTTTTTATTGTTTACTAAAAATTCTTCATATTGAAAAAACGTGAGGAAACAAAAAATTGAAAAATTTGACTTTTTTCATGAAAAACTTCATAAAAAATTGAATTTTTGAGATAAAGCAAAAAAACTTACGAGGTTGTACTCTCAAAATAGTATACTTTTATGAAAAAATTAGTTTTATAGCGAGCTTTAAAAAAAATATATTTATTTTGAAGATTGAAGTGAAAAATTTAGACGAAACTTGAAAAATGAATAAGATAAGTTTGAGCATGCAAAATACAGTGATAAAACTGTTTCTTTTTGAAAAATTTATTTATTTCATGCTTAATTATAATAAAAAAGTAAAAAATCTTATTTTACAGCATAAAAATATCTTTTAATCGTTTCCGAGACCGCAGTCAGTGCAAATTGGCATTGACTCTATTTGAAACAGGTGGTGCACACCTCTCGAGAATGGCATCGAGTCCTGCACGATTTTTTTAATTTAACTTTTTTGCTAATTTTGTCGCACTATGGTCACACGGGGTCTGCTGGACCCCTAAAGAAAAAACGTCCGCACTATTCGATGCCTACAGGCAGATACGTGTCAGGCCGACCTTCAAAACCCCTCGAAACTTGTTGTAGTACCTTCAAACAACAACAAATGGCACATTCTCATTGCGCACTGCGCGCGCGGCTCGCAAGTTTGAGCGCGCCTAGGGCGCTCGATGATGTATTTTCCTCACGCTACGCGCTCGGTCTTTGTATTTTCCACACATTTGTGCACATACCTTTTAAAATTTAAGGTCAAAGCGTTAACAAATATAATTTAATGATTGTGAATTCCCTTTTGTTAAAGCTCCTTCGGCTTTAACGAACACATTCTTATCACGCATCTCGTGCTTCGCACTCGATTTTTTCAAAAATGTGAACTTTTCTACATTATGTTTTAATTTTTTTCCGGTATCTTAGAATATTAATGTAATTAATAATGTGTAATTAATAATAATTAATTAATTAATTAATTAATAGAATATTAACCGGAAAAGGCCTTCATAACATTAATTTTCTACATTATGTTCAACACTATTATATCTAACGTATATTATATTTAATTCTGTACCTCGATCTGGTACTGATTATTCAGATATTGCGAAATAATGAACAATTTTTATTTTTCATGATTACATTAATATTTTCTCCTTACTTTGCACTAATTTTTATTCTCAGCTGCCCTGAAAATGCGCCCCGTTTGAGCGCGCAAATCAAAAACTGTGATTCAAACCCCTTATAAACTACAATCATAAAGTGAAATTAATCATGTTTTTTTCAATTTGACTTTAAAGAGGGTTCTCAAAGCACCTACGGCCTTGACGATTACATTCTCATTGCGATACTCGCGCTTCGTGCTCAACAACTAGGTTATACAGATGATAGCTTTTGAAAAAATTTTGAGCTGTTTTTTGGATGAGCAACTTTAGTCTATTCATTTTTTTCTCATAGCTTGTGTCGTTTGTCCAATTTAATTTTTAATTTTTAATGTTGTTTTCACGAATAAAACAAAAACTACGAATCCTATCAAAAAGTAATTCAGAACAAATTTGTAGATTTTTTTTAGGTGCACGACTTTTATCTCTTCATCTTTTTTTTATCTTGCATAGTTTGACAGAAAAAAGGAGTTTTTTGATTTTTTATTATTTTTAGTGCGATCAAAATTTAATTTTTCGAAAAAATTCAAAAAGTTCTTATGATAATCTTGTAGGGCTCTTAAAAAGAAACGTTTTTCCCCTGCTGAATTTTTTCATATAGTGCGTTGTTCGGCTTAAAATGTTAATTTTCATTTGTTTTTTTGGATTTTGAAAATGCTATAACTCTGATAATTTTGATTTTACCGAAAAATCTCATTAGGATAAATGGTTTGTCTTTTTGTGCAATACTAATAATCTCACATAGAATTTTCAAATCTTGAAAAAAAGTGGAATTTTTATCCAAAATATCTGGTTAACGAACTGAAACTTCATTTTGGGACCCCTAAAAATTTTATCAAAGGCTGACAAGATTCGACAAATCCTTCAAAAGTTAGCGTGGCTACAACATTCAGGTAACCATACATACATACAGAAATACATACAGACAGACACAGACAAAATTTTATGATTTTCGTACTCTGTGAGTGCCGAAACGTAAAGATCCGTTAAAAACCAGAGATCGAAAATTTGGACGATTACATTACACCAGGGGTCTCCAAACGTAGATCCTGTATCTACTGGCGATCCCAGGCCAGTAGGTCGGATCTACTCTGCTCTGACCCAGAACTGTCAAAATCCTTTACCTGATTCGAGCCGCTTGGAACCCTTAAACTCGAGACCTTAAACTTATACAAAAAAAAGGGTTCTCCCGGTTAAAATTTCAGAAACGAGCCATTCCATCTGGGATTTTTTTTCCGAGGAGTCATAAATTTTCTCTAAGTTTTCCTTCGCAGTGACCCAGGATCACCCAGCGATCCTGGGTCACACTGCACCTGTGGATTGTGGAGACCCCTGCATTACACTCTCATGAATGAGAATGTAAAAAATGAATAGACTGAAGTTGCTCATCCAAAAAACAGCTCAAAATTTTTTATTAACAACTTTTCGATACGACGCTTAGTTTTTGTTTTAATCTCAAAAAAAAACATTAAAAATAAAAAAATAAAAATATTTCCAACCAAAATTAAAAATTTTAGAGTATTTTCAAAATTTGAAGAAAAAAAAATTTTCAAGTTTTAGAAATTTTTGTCCAAGTTTCTTTTAGGTGGGAGAGATTCTTGAAAATTATCCTCATGAAATTTTTTATTTCGATAAAAATTCTAAAAGTTATATGCTTTTCAACATTTTGCAAATTTCCAAAAAATAGAAGAAAACAAATATTTTTTTGTTAGATTAAAAGATTTCAATCAAAATTTTTAGTAGATATGAAATATATTTCTAAACTATCCTCATCAAATTTTTTTATTCGATCAATATTCAAAAAGTAAGAGCATTTTCAAATTTGGAAACAAAATGTTCCGTTTCATTTTGTTTACATGGTTTTATTTTTTAAAAGCAATCGTCTGTATAACCTAACTGTTGAGCGCAAAGCGCGAGTATGGCAATGAGAATGTAATCGTCAAGGCCGGAGGTGCTTTAAGAACCTTTTTCAAAGTCAAATTAAAAAAAAACATGTCGAATTTCACTTTATGATTGTAGATTATGAATGATTTGAATCACAGTTTTTGATTTGCGCGCTCAAACTCGGCGCATTTTCAGGGCAGCTAAGAATAAAAATTAGTGCAAAGTAAGGAGAAAATATTAAAGTCATCATGAAAAATAAAAATTGTAGATTATTTTGCAATATCTGAAGAAGCAGTACCATATCGAGGTACATAAATAAATCTAATATACATTAGATATAATAGTGTTGAACACAATGTAGAAAAGTTCACATTTTGGCCAAAATCGAGTGCGAAGCACGAGATACGTGATAAGAATGTATTCGTTAAAGTCGAAGGAGCTTTAACAAAAGAGAATTCACAATCATAAAATTACAGTTGTTGACGCTTTGACCTTTAATTTTAAAAGGTCTGTGCACAAATGTGTGGAAAATACAAAGACCGAGCGCGTAGCGCGAGGTAAATACAACATCGAACGCGAAGCGCGAAATGAATATATTCTCGAGCGCGAAGCGCGAGAACAAACAGTTGCGCGCCCTAGGCGCGCTTAAACTTGCGAGCGAAGCGAGCCGCACGCGTAGCGCGTAACGAGAATGTGCCCGCCCAGCGGGCATATATTTTTTTTGTTTAGAAGCCAGACAGGAATTAAAAAAGGCCCCTACATTTTAGCCGGTCCTTTTGGAATTTTGACAAATTTTTAATTATTTTTGAATTTTTTCCAAAACTTCTAAATATGTTTTAAAATTATTCGAATTTTTCCAAAAACTTTTAATTAATCCTGCAAAATTAAAAAACTTGCTCGAGGTATTCCTCGTACAGTCACGAAATACTCCCATATTCTTTCAATATTCCCAGATATTCTTTATATTCTTTATATTCCCAAATATTCTTGATATTCCTTATATTCCCAAATATTCTCTCATATTCCCACATATTCCCACATATTCCGAAGTCTTCCTAAATATTCACAAATATTCTAAAATATAATATTCCCCAATTCCCCGATTCTTTCCCATCCGTTTAACAATTATACTCGTTTAGCTTTTTATCTGCTGACTTTGCCAAGTGATCCCAACTTTGCATGTAGAGTAGGGTTGTCCAAAAACTTTTTTCTCGAATTTTTATGCATATCGCCCGAAAATTTGTTCGGATACAAAAATAAATCCATTTTTTTTTGTTTTATAAAAAAGAAAAATAATCTTTAGAGGCGGCGTAAGCCCTATCAATTTTAACACGTGTTTCCCATAAGAAAAAAATACGTGTTTGTAAATTTTATTCAGAATCGTCAATATTAGCTGAGTCGATTTAAAACTAAATATTTTTGGTCACAATCAGCCATATAATATGAATAAAATATTACTTCTTAAATATCGCCCACATAAGTATGTTTTATAGGGTCCCACAAAAACCCCATAAGTGAAAAAATGGGTTTTGCGAGTTTTTGGCGCTAATTAGGATTTTGTTGCCGTTTTTTAGTATGCAAATAGTTTCTAATACATAAAATACTACTTTATACTGATAATTATATATTTAAATAAATTGTTTAAATCATTTATAATTGCTTTTGGCAAATTTCTATTAGAGTAGAGTCAGAAAGTCGCGGTTTTTTCAAAAATTTTCCACTTTTTGTCTAATATTCAATTAGATTGAGGTAATAATTAATATTACCAGAAATAATTTTTAAACCATTTATTGTTATTTTTAATAATATTCTCTTAGAATAATGCTAGAAAATAGCACTTTTTTTTTAATTTTACACTCTTTGTCCAATTTTCAATTAGAGTGATCTGAATAATTAATTTGAGCCAATAAAATTAATTGTTCAAACAATTTAGTATAATTTTTAATAATATTTAATAATATTCAATTGGAATAATGCTAGAAAGTTGTGTTTTTTCCTCAATTTTTAAATTTTCACCTAGTGAAGTAATAAATAATGCATGTTAACAAAAATATTTCTTCAAACAATTTATTATATTATTATTTAAACAATTGATTATTGTTTATAGCCATCTTCTCTTAGAGTAATGCTAGAAAGTAACTTTTTTCAAATCTTTAGTTTTGCTTCGATTTTTTATTTATGAACAAATAATAATTGAACTTCAACAAGAATAATTGTTTTAGTAGTATTGTTTTTGCTCTTGTGCAAATGTTAAAAAAAAAATTTGAACAAACAAGCTATCTTACACAAGAGAGAAAGATAAAGAATGGAATAATTAGTAGCAGATGGGTGGACTAGGTCTGTAAATGACTTGTGAAAGATTTGTTTTAAATTACAACAAGAAGTTTATTGCAAAGCGTAAAAGAAAAGCAATTAGCATCTAAAACTCGCAAAAACCATTTTTTTAATTATAGGGTATTCTATGGCTAACTGCGTGCAGAGAAATGTTGAGTTTCAACACGATTTAGCTAATATTAACGATTTTGAATAAAATTTATAAAGACGTCTTTTTTCTTATGGGAAATACATGTTAAACTTCACGGGGCTTGCGCCACCTCTAAATATCCTCAATAATTATTATAAATTGCACATACATATCAGTAATTACGCAATTTGTGATTCTCAGTGAAAAATAGAATAGTAATACGTATATTTATTAAATCATAGCTGCTTTTAAAAAGATGAATTCTTAACAAAATACATAAGTATTTAACCAAATAGTTGAATTTTCAACCCAGAAGATTAATTTTCTACTAGAGAAGCCGAATTTTCTAAAAAGGCATATACATTTTCAACTACATAGTTTAAACAATGGATTTGATGTTAGTCCAAATTTTATTTGAATAATTTTTATTTTATATTTGTTTCTTTTTAACATTTTCAACTAAATAATTGTATTTTTATACTACAAAGATCAATTTTAACTAAAAATGTAATAGTTCAATTTTCACTTAATAGACTTATTTTTGAATTAAAAAAAAACGATTTTTTACAATATGGTTGAATTTTCAGTTTAAATAATCACTTTTTAATTTAAAAATACGAATTTTCGACTAAAATTATGAATCTTCAACCAAAAAAAATGAACTTTTGAGAAAGTAGTTCTCAACTTACAACCAAGGAGTTGAATTTTCA
>CAKNWU010242477.1:0-10554 GCA_932072015.1 Andricus quercustozae | reverse complement strand
TTTTTTTACTGTTAAAATTAGTATACTTCTGGAAATAACTGATTCATCAATTAAAATTAACTGTACTGAATGAATCAGTAAAATTTATATTAATTAAAATTTAGAGAGTTAGCTCAAAGTTTAAATTTTGCTTTTTTTCCATAGTTTTTTCGACAAATCCAACATTCAAATTAGAATTTTTCACTTATTTATGTTTGATGTATAAAAATAAAATGATGAATTCTATCAAAACGAGTTTTGAAGAAAAATGGCAGATATTTTAAAAATATATGTATATATTATTTGGCGCACATCGAGACAGTTAATTACGAAAGAGATAATCATCTACAGATATTTTTAACGATGTCTTATCACTGTCGGGTACATGATGTACTCAGGAAATTGGCCGCACTCTGTAGTTTAATAATAATTCAACTTTTGAAAATTAAAAAATGATTTTACTTATTATAAAAGAGCGACTAAGAAACAATGAAAAAATATTTTTGTTGCCCTCAGAGCCTTTTCTCTGCGGAACTTTACAAATATAACACGATCATGGATAGCTAAATAAATTGAAAAAGTTGATTTAATCTTGTGTGTATCATTGATTGATAAAATGTATTCAAATAACATTATTAAATGTTTAAAATTAAAATAATGTACAACTTTCCTCTTCTAGCATAGGAATTTATAGAATTTCAAAAGTTATGAGTTACTTATGATTTTATGGTGTCTTCGGGCCTTTAATCGGTTTTCCGAGTTCTGCCACTCCCTTTAGGGTCAATTTGTATTTCGAATTTCCAATAGAATATTCGACTTACCCCTTTATTACAGTCGCTTTAAACGCTTCACCTGTATATCATACGGGTGAACCTATCGTTAAATTATCAGTTTTTACCCATTTTTCAAACCCCTTTGTTTAATATAAAGCTTTGGCCATTTCAGTTGTTCTTTCCCAGATTTATTCTGAGGATTTTAAAGTATACTCTGCGAAAATTTCACTGCAGACGAACTTCACTAAAGCGTGCAAAGCGTTCACCAAAGTCTGCAAAGATTGAACTTTTGGTAGATTTCTCCTTGTTGTACAATTGTTACATAACATTTCAGAAATATGAAAAGTTGACTAAATACATCTTGAAATCTCGGAGAATAAATAACTCCAACATTGAATAAATTGGTTTATAACTTCCTATGAAAAATTGAACTTAAAAAAAAGTTCTGTTTTTACATGTTAAACTCCATAAGAGGAACAATTGCTTTTAGCGAGCTGAAAAATGAGTCTACGAAAAAACAAAAGAATAGGCACATTCTGATTTTGCCTAGGCTATACAAGTTTCCAGTCGCCCATAAACATTTAAACATTCGCTTTTTTTGGACCACTCTAGTCGATATATCTAGAATTAAAATTTACATACGCCCAGCCAGAGTTAGTTACACATATTTCTTAAGGTACGGATTTTGAATGAATATGGTAAAGTTGATAATCTGATTTGTCGAGAAGTGGTATATCCAGTACGAACCTTAAAGATCCATTCCTCACCATGATCATTGATGTTCTTGATTTTGCCAATTTCTCTATACTTAATTTTGGTCTTCGAGTAGGAAACATCAGTTTGGGAGCATAGTCCTGTACATGTCGATATACAACTTCTAGTGGGTTTGTGATTAACAGAGACGCATGTAGATTTCCTCTTCTAACGTCCTATATGGCATCTAGGAGTTGATCGGCTGATCTAGCATATATTCTCTAATTTTATTGAACTTCAATGCATTAATGTTTAAATTAAGTTTAAACTGATTAAGCTGTCTTTCTTGATTTTCTTCTCTTGGAGGTATTTGCTCGAGATCAGCTCTCAAAACATAGGATTATTGCTTAGTGAGGTAAGGTAAATTCATTTGCGCATCATTCACCTCGTTGAATTTTTCGTCTAATGGTTGCTTATCATCATAGGTTACAAGTCCTGCAACAGGTCTCATTATCTCGGGAAGAAATCGTAACATCGAAGATGCTCTCCGTTGTCTTATGTATGTCGGTAGGTTTTGTGGATGAAGATTTTTGGTGCTGCGTGCTAGTTTTTCCATCTCAAGTCAAACAATTTTCAGCAAGATCACGTTTCCATGAACGTGAAAACAGTAAGTCTCCAGACATTCACACTCTTTCGCATGAGTCCCTTCTTCTCTTGGTAGATTCCGGTAATGCTGGTAAGGAAAGTGATCCTGTACAGATGTTCGCTCTGTCCAATGCCGGTCGCTGCATATACATAACATGGAAGGATCCAAAGACACGGACCATAAATTTTAGGTCAATTAAATAATTCTGTTATTATTTTCTCCCGTATGAACAAAGCTTGCGTTTGGATACTCTGTAATTTACTTAATCTAAAAATTTTCAATTGCAATTTATTTATACCTCTCATTAAATAACATTTGATTACAGTATAGGATTTATTTAAGGGCAGAAGCAGTACATACACACACGAAGAAGCATCGGCATGAGTTTCGGTATTCTCACTGCCCTTATTTTTAGGTCACGATGGCCAAGATTTCAATCCGGAATGAATTTCGGAATGAATGAATCTGTATTTCTTTAATAGAGAATTCTTGAAAATAACTATCGAAGTTATTTTGTAGTGAATTTTATTACCACCTCAATAAAATAGGAAATATTATGAAGAGAAAAAGAAACATTTGAGCAGTGCAACACGCCGGGATTATTTTGGAACAAGATAATCCTTGGGCTATCACGGATTTTACTGACTTTATTCGAATTGATTATATTTTCAATTTTTCGTTTCTTTTACAGTTTTAGTTATGATTCCTGTGCTTACCTTGTTTCACAAAATACTTTATGGTTGGCCTTATTTCTTGTAGACTCATCATAATTATACAGTTGCTTAAATCTTAAACACCTCACGCTTGTCGGCATGTTTCATAAATCAAAAGCCATCTTCACTTTCGAGAATTACATTATGATTATCGGTTATTCCAATGACCTCGTATGAAACATGACTTCGCGAATCAAATTTTTCATCGAGTACATCCTTCGGCACGTTTACTAGATTATTCACTTTCGCGTTTAGTGGCCTAGCCTTTTGATTATGGCACTTCTTTGATTTTTCCTTCGCATTAATAAGATTCTTTGCGGCTATGTCTTAAATTTCGTGTAATCGGACAATTAGGTCATGCGAGTAGTTGCAATAGATTTCCAGGTGGTCTTTAAATGGAATCAAGGTGGGTACTCGTGCGGTTCTTCCAAAAACTAATTCGAAGGAAGTAAACTCCGTGACTTGATGACCCGACGTGTTGTACGCAAACATGGCGAAAGGGAACAGTCTGTCCCAATCGTCATAATCGTTCGCGTAAGGTTTTATATATATATCATTAAGCTATTTCCCTTTCGGCGAGCCTCTAGGGGTAAGCGTGAAACTACCCGATTCGGGTAGTGTTTTTTAAGTGGATAGTTTCTTGTAGTAAATAACTACAAGTGTTGCCTCACCACACCCACGACCGCCAACAGCAACGCAGTAGTATCAGACGGTCACACATCCAAGTACTAACCGCGCCCAACACTGCTTAACTTCAGTGATCTAACGGGAACTGGTGTTTCCAGCGTGGTATGGCCGTGATAATTTGTTAAAATTATATGGCTTCTCTCCAGGATCCGTTCATTTGAGGATGATATCCGGAATTCGCCTATTGTTTCACGATAAAAAGTTTTTCCATTTTCCTCATCATTTCACTCACAAATGCTTCTCCCTGCAGCGGCATAGGAACCGCTATGAAATACTTGCTGAAGTTGTCCTGCACAGTTAGTATATGCCGGTTCCAAATCTGGGTTGTGGGGAGTTTTCCTACAGTGTCAAGTGACACTTTCTTAAATACGCCAAATGGTGTATCGGTGATCACCATTGGATCGTACGTACGAGCTCTCATGAGTTGATTCTTCAGACAACTACGAACATTTCGTATGTAGTTGTTTATTTGGTCACGCAGGCCGGACCATGTTAATCGTTCTCGGACGCGCCTATACGTTTTTGCATGCCCTTTTGTCGTCACAATAGACTATCGTGACATTTCATTATTATTTCTTGTTTTAAGTCCTCCGGGGGCTTTTCAATTCTGCCATAAAAAAGCGTGATCTGGATATTACTCCCCCAGAGAATAGAGGCGAAGGTTTCGAGCATTTTATCTTGGGGCAGCAAAACAAGCAAGGCCCCTGAATTTGCCATACGACATGTTTCCTGTTCATCTTTTTCTAGAGGGCGGCAAAGGTTCCATAGACCAGCAATCACGTCCTTCTAGTCAAGTTCTTTACAACGTCTCGTTTTTGTAACTATAGAATTCTTTTTGTATCGACCGTTATGGTTGACCAGGACTTGCCCCTTCTGAGGTCGGTTTTCCCGAGAGGTCTTGTAGATAAAGAAGCTCGGTATAGCCAGGAGCTTGGCGATCCGTTGATGGTTTATGTTAGAATCCGCTATTTTGTCGCTGAGTTGCTACCACCTTTAGCCTAAGTTTGTATGGACTTCTGGTTGTCATAGTTTATTCAATTCGTCGGCCTCCTGCAGTGTTTTTCGATGTTCCTCGAAGGCCTTTAAACTGCTGTTCACTCTGAGCGTAAATCCGTCATCATAAAATTATCTGCAGCGATCTTGCTTTTTCAATTCTTTCAAAAGTTATTCATCATTTTTTAATCAGAAACCCTTGCCCCGTTGATGTATACATCAAAATAGGGACCGCATAAAGAAGGTATCCGTTGAATAGAGCCTTTCGGAGTAAACGCGGGTGTGCAATTCTAGATGGGCCATTGCCTTTGGAGGTCGATTCTAAAAACGGGTTCAACAGAATCTTCATTATGCCCTTCTTCAGATGATGATTCCGATAAAGAGGACTCTTCACTGAGGGAGGGTGTTTTTGTGATTTTGAGTCTAGGGTTTGCGCTTTCGTAGCCTTGATGCAATTGTGCCTCCGTCCATGTTATGTGCCTTCAAACCGCATGGAGCTCGGAAACTGTCGTCTGGGTTTAGAACTGGCCTTGCCTTCTTTCCCGTATTGAGCTTATGTCTTGTTTGGGATTTGATACTTTTGTCCGGTTTCTTGGTAGTTGGGTTCGTAGATGGCTTGGGCAGAGTAGTTGGTTTTGTTTTACTAGGTTTCAAGTGGCTATATTCTAAGTACATCCCCGTCGAATGGCTCACCGAGTACTGGATTTTGATACAGGGCCTTGCCCCAGAAATTTGATTTACCAATCCTCTATTCAAAAATAAAATCGTAGTTTTTCAATTTTATTCTCCACTTCAGAAATCTGATGCCTGGGTAATCACCATAGAGCATCAGATGGTCGGAATGATGACCAGATGCTTATATGAATTTTCTTCCGTAAAGGTAGGGCCGGAAATTATTCACTCACTATAGTACCGAAAGGTTTCCTCCTTATCGTATGTAGCTTATTTCACAAGCACTTATTGCCTTTCATCAATAGGCGATAGGCATGTCCATCTCGTCCTTTTCTTATGATATGATGGCTCCCATAGCGTACTCTGAGGCATTTGGGGTCAGTTTAAATTCCTTTTTGAAATCCGAATATTGAAGGAAAGGCTCACGACAAAGATAATTTCGGATTTTATGGAAACTTTAATGATTCTCTTCTTCCCATCTCCATTCAATATTATTCTTGATGAGATCATTCAAAGGTTTCAATGACTTGGCGTAGTTTTGAATGAATGGCCTAAAGTAAGTAACCGGATAGTCCTAAGAATTGACAGAAGTCTCTTACCTTGCAGGGAGTGGGAAAATTTTTAATCTCTCTTATCTTTGATTGGTTAGGATTGACTTCATTCCGTCCAATTATGTGACCCAGATATGCCGCTTCTTTTCGCAAGAAGTCACATTTATCTAGCTGCAACTTCAGGTTTGCTTACCGTAAGCGTGTGAAAAGGGGTTCGCCATCGTGTGGCGTTTCTCAACCGTTTCTGGGAACAGCACTACTCCGTCAAGGTATATGTACAGTATTTCTGTAATATTTGTCAAGAGGTATACATCCCCTGTGAAATTTTCATTGTGCGCCCTATAATCGATGACAATCCGGTAGTATTTTTGCCCTGAGGCATCAGGTTTCTTAGGGATTATCATTAATGGTAAATTATAAGGTGATTTTGATGGTCCGATGATTCCGCTCTTGAGTTGTTTTTCGACTGCTTGCCGTACATCTTGGGCCGAATCTTGAGTCCGTGGATATACTTCACTTCTTTGACATCGTAAGCATACTCGTATGCTTCCGTTAATTCTATTAAACGACTCGTATCCACGAAAGTCACAATTTCGTCCAGAAGTCAGCAAATAAAAGCCGTCATGAGGAATCAACTTCGTAGCGAATTTCCCGGAAGCGCTTTTTCGCAACAAGATGCATAATTGTTTTCGAACATCAAATCTTTACGCATCACTCCAAAGGTAAGCTTCAGAAAACTAAAATTGGTTTAAATCGATATCTTCTAGTTGGATGATCATATTTTGCAGCTCTAAGCTTGATTGGTAGATAATACAACGTTTTTAGGCTTGAGCCAGATAATTTCTAATTCCAAAGAACAATTGGAAGGCAGATTTTGGACATGTACAGCATTTTGAAAATCCCATGAGCTTGAGTGCAACCCGAAAACGCGAACGACAAAGCCGACCCTACTCATTATCACTTTACAGACAGTCACTTGGGAAGAACGCATAGATTTCAAGAAATCCGTGGATTCCGAGGAATTCATAGAATTCAAGGGGTTCATAGATTCCGAGGAATCCGTGTAATTCAATAAACAATTTATAGAATTCAAGGAATGCTGAGAATTCCGAAAATTCAGATAACGCAAGGAATTCAGAGAATGCGTCAAATTCCTTGCATTTGCTGAATTCCCTGAATTTGCTGATATCCTTAAATTCACTAAATGCCTAGGATTCTCGGAATTCCTTGAATTATCTGAATTTCTTGCATTCTATCAATTTCTTAAACTACACAGATTCCTCTGATTCTAGGAATTCCTCGGAATCTTTTAATTCCTTGAAATCTATTAATTCTTCGAAAGTGAGTGGTTGTAAAGTGACATTCGGTAAGGTCGGCTTAGTCGTTCGAGTTTTCGGGTTGGCCTCAAGGTCACGGGATTTTAAGAATTCTAAACATAGCAAAACTCTTTCTCTTAATTGTTGTTTAGAATTAGACATTATCTGGCTAAGATCTAACAACTGTGTATTATCTAACAATCGATTTAAACCAATTTTAATAAATTTCCGAAACTTATCATTGAAGTGATGCGTATCGTTGTTTTATGCAAGTAAAACTCTAGACTTATCGAATTCAATATTGAACTAATCAATTAAGTTTAGGATGAGAGTTAAAAAATTCTTTTTTTGAAAATTCAATCATTTGTTTGAAAATCCATCTTTGGTGATTGAAAAATGATCTATTTTGATAGATCTTCCTGCCTTGAATATGAAATTATTCAGTTAAAAGATTAACTATCTTGTTCAACATTCTTTTTTTTCTTGACGATTCAACTATTTGGTTATTGATGCAACTGTTTGGATACTTCCCTGCTATTAGAGAATGTCGGAAAATCATTGAAATCTTTTAATGCTAACCGAAACCTTTTCGAAATATTGGAAATTTCGGTGAAATCTTTGAGAAATCATTGAAATCTTTCTGCAATCTTTAAAATCTTTGTGAAATCTTTCTGAAAAGTTTGTAAATCTTTGCGAAATAATAATAATAATTTGAACTCATTATTCAATGTTCGATTCACGCTTATATAAAAATCTATTTATATTTCGTATTACAAAATAGCCTAATTCGACTCCTCAACTGCACTGCGCATGCGTTGCATTGGCATTCTCATTGGCTGTTAATGGCGCGCTTTTTTGAAACTAATAGATGTGTAAATTAATTTTTTATAATAAATCATTATAGCAAGGGGAAATCATTATTTGATTATGCACTTTACAAACAAATTATTGATTTTAAATTCAAAGGAAGGAATACCCTTTTTCACCAATGTAAATTTCAAATCATTCATAATATTTTATTGTACTTTATGATTACTATATATTGTGAAAAATTGAGTTGCATATTCAATTATTTAAAATAAGCGCGCGATCGATACCCAATGAGGCTGCTGGTGCGACGAATGCGCAGTGCGGTTGTGGAGCCAAATTGGGAGCGCTGGGCCATATTCAGTCTCATGAAATTTGAGGGGAGGCTTTACCGAAATGTCACAAACTGTCATAAAAGGGAGGAGTGATTTAAAAGTTTATCATTTTTGCAGAATTTAAAATAGACGCAATTAGAAAACTCTATGCTCTCCAGGAGTATTGTAATATAAACGAACTCACGTTTAATAACAACAAAACGAAATACACTATATTCAAGAAACGTCGGATCAGCGCAAAACTCCTAGGTTTGAAATATGATGGTAGTTTTTTGGAGTTTGTTCCTTGTTTTGAATACTTGGGTACGATTTTTTCTAAAACAGGCGCTTTCAACTTAGCTGCATATGCAGTATTTAGCAGAGCCAATTCAGCCTCAGCCTCGGCGTTCAATATTCTAACTAGAACTAAGTGCTCCTCATGGTCTTCCATTATCAAAATTCATGACTCTATTATGAAGAGTTCCTTATTGTATGCGGCCCACATTATAGGATTAAATTATCTAGATGTCTTCAAAAAGCAGAAGTCCGTTTTTTCAAGAATCTTCTGCGCCTACCCAGAAATACGCCTGACTTCGTTGTCAGATTAGAACTAGGTCTACCCTGTGTGTCATACAAAATATTAAAAATGGCGCTGAATTGGTTAGAAAAGATTTCCGATATGGAAGACTCGCGCTATCCTAAACTCTGCATGCTAAAACTAGCCAAAATCGGAAACAGAAATAATGCTAAATATAACTGGCTAGGTCCACTTATTAGATGTTTGGAGGGAGCAGGCATAAGCCACAATCTCATGGATCTCAATGGTCCCAATCTCATAACTCGAATCGATATTATAGCTGATAGATACCGTGATCTTTTCCATTCTCGTGATCTATTAAGATTGGAAAACAGTAACTTTAGTTATATATGCAGTAAAATTTTACACAATGATGCGCTTCCCCAGCAATATCTCCTATGCAAAGCTCCTTTCCTTTTTAAGCGCATTTTCGCTCAATTAAGAACTTCCTTCAGGTTCATCATTAATTCGACCTCTAAAGCTGGAACAACTGTAATCGATCCACAACAAAGTTTGCCATTTATGTAATCTAAGAGAAAATGAAGATCTTTTACACATCCTCACCAAATGTCCAATCTACTCGCCGATTAGAAATCATGACTTACGTCATGATATGAGCGTCGCTCGATATACAAATTTATAATTACATGTTTAAAAATTAGAGCTTTCTCTCTATTCGAATAGTAGACTGCCCGAACTCAACCAGTATGACCTAACAACCTACTGTACATACTTTATTATAACTTTCTTTTATTTTCATGTTTATCTTAATTTTATTGATTTTTGTAATAGTGTCCTTCCCTGGCCATAGAATCTTGTATTTTTTGAGGTAATAAATATACATACATACATACAATATGTGGACGCCCCCTAGCACAACAATGTGGTAATTTCTGCTTTACGCAATAGCTTTTTCGTGCTGGACTTGGTGGTGGTGCTGTTGGTGGGGGATATGCTCTCTGGTATTCAACACTAAAATTATCTGATACCAGATAATTTTTTTAATTTTTATTCAGAAAAAAGATCTTCTTTCCCTCCGCTGTGATCCGAACGCCAGGTCAACCGATTTTCGGTCAGTGCTCTAGCCACTAAGCTACTAGAGAGATCAGAAGAAGAATCCTTTTTCTGAAACACGCTTCATTTTGCAAGATTTTATATATAAGTTATGTTCTTACTGGTAGATACTTTTTATACCTTTCCAGATAAAGATTATCCGGCGTCGGATAACTGTAGTTTTAATTGTTTGGAGCACTTTTATCCAACTTAAGATGAAAAATATTTTCGAGATATACTGTGAAGTCTCTTTATCTCCCTATTTTTTCTATCGTGTCAACGTGACATTTTCTCAGTTTCTTGGATATATCAGGGTGGCCCGAAAATTTGTTTTTCAATTTTTGGTTATCGATCCTAACAATTTGTTCATTTTCCGGAAAAATAAATTCCCTTTTTTTCAAATCAGTCAACATTAACCCATGCCCCCGGCTTTCAAAATTAATATGTTTTTTAAACGGGAAGTGCTCGTTTTTCGAACAAATTTAGAAAAGGTTAACTAATTTTCAATTTTTTAAACAATTATCATTTGTTTTACCAAACTTTTCCGATTGCAAATCATGAAAAGTTATTATTTCTGGGTCGAGTTGCAGAAACGCGGAGAAATTTCCGAAAATGACCAACTAGTGAAATTCACTGTGCAAAAAATATGGCAATATTTATAGGATCCTAAAAACCCCCATAAAGTGAAAAAATGGCTTTTTCAAGTTTTTTGCGCTAATTATGATTTTTTCAGGTTTTTAAAATGAAAATTGTTGCTAATACATAAAATTTTACTTTACA
>CAKNWU010242390.1:0-10466 GCA_932072015.1 Andricus quercustozae | reverse complement strand
TATAACTTAATATTTTTCATTTTATGATAAAATAATAAAATATTGTACTATTTTTCCAAAGCAGCAAAAAATATTATCGGAACAGAAAGTTCCTCAATGGTACAACAATTTGCCGGACTAGAAACTGTAAATACCGCAAAATTTGCCGGAGCTCAATATTCGACCTATATAGTCTGTTGCCTTATTTCCTTAAGTTCTAAGACCCATACAAAAAGGTGAAATATGAACATCTAGTTAATTAACTTACGGAAAGTAATTTGGATTACATATAGATACTGAGACTTAATAGGCTAAGAAGTATGTTTATCGCAGTGCGGCATATATCTGTTTTATGTGGTGGGTTTAAAAGCGCAATCCAGAACGCACCAGAGGCTACAAGGGCGAGCGCGGACCCACAATAGGAAACTCTAACACATCTGTACATTCATTCTAGCATTCTGCTTGTAATTGGAAATAGTCTCTTTCGCTTCCAGATTATAAATGGAACAGATTTGCCTTTTACTGAAACCAATACTAAGATACCCCGCCGAAAATATCCCTCTTACGGCACCCACAAGACACTGAAAAAAATTTTTAGGTGTATTACCTAGAATTCTTGCTATCCCAGCTAGAAAGTATCGCTGGATTTCGTCTTCCTAAATAGTTAGCTGTATTGAACAGATTTTCTTGCAGCAAAGTATAGGTACAGTACCTAGAAAATTTAGCTGTCACGAGCAAACCAATTATAGGAGATACAATGTTTGAGCATGACAGCTAGAATGTTTAGCAAATGGTGATAGATTTATCTCCCAAATTTTCTGTCTGCAGGAGATAGACGGTTATTATATCTTAGCTATCTAGTTTGCAGTCCTACCTAGACTTTATTGGAAATTCAGCTATATCTCCTCTGCAATATATTTCTAGCTACAACAGCTATACCATTTTTTTCAGTGGACGCTCCTGTGCGAGAACTCTGACAAACTTGAACGGTATCCCATTACCCTATTGGAAATCTAGATTATTTCTTGATACTTTCCAGACTCAGCTCGTCTAGCGAAAGTATAGGGCAATTTTATGACGGTCACCTTGTCAATGGTTCGTCTAGAGATCATCTAGAGGCGTCTAGTAAGTTTTACCTGCGACCCTTTTAAGTCTAGCATACGTCTAGTATCATATAGAAAGGGGTCAATTCTAGATGATGTGCTCCTAGACAATCTCATCTAGAAATCGTCTAGATTTCCGGTAGAGTAGACAAATACTCGTAACCCATTGGGTATATCCAAAGGTGAGCAGCATCTGCTGGTATCAGGCACAGTCAGTCTATACCAGACCACAGGTAATCTTTTTCACACAATTAAATGAGATTTTTATCCTGCAAAATCCATTTAAATTTGGGAACAGCAGTACCGTAGTCTGCAATGGTCTGCCGCCGTATCAAACAAATTCTAGACAGCCTCTCTTACCCCATACCCAGAACTCTCTTCAAACAGTTCAACGCTATCTAAGAGATGTTATAGATAATTGGACCTCTACCTAGCTCCTGTCTCAGAGCATAACTTGGCAAGTAAGAAGCATTCACATGGCATAAATGAATATATTGGCTACGAGGCTTAAAAAAGGAATCAATATTAAGCGCCAGGACTCTGACTTGGAATTTGGAAGAAATTGAAAAGTGGTTCCTGTGGTCTAGGATTATTTAGTTCGCAATACTGAGCAAGGACATTCATTTTTCTCTGGAGATCAATGCGAGAGCCAGCAAACACCATGATATCATCGGCATATGCAAGCGAGATAATCTCAATCAGATGATTGATATAGGTCCCCCTCCTACCTCAGTTGCGAAAAAAACCTTCAAGGTGTCCAAGTAACAAAATGAAGAAATCGGACTTACAGGGAAAAAATGTGTACATAACAAATTCACGAACTAGTTCTTGGTCTCGGATAAGAGAAAGATAAAAAGACGTATGGCTTCTTAATGCACACGATATTTTATGCAACAATGGTATGATTTACAAGTTTATTAGATGTGACATTTGAAATAAGGTCGACCCGTCCATAATCGAACACGGTTCGAATCAAATCAAATTTTTCTCTTTATATTTAAATCTGAAACATTTAGGAATTGTTCGTAGAAAATTCGAACTGGGGCCTATTTCATAAAAACTACAAGTTACAATTTACAAGTACAAGTCTAGTAACTTTTTGCTTGTATTAATAGTGTGCGTTTCACAAAGTCTTTCGCACATTTTACACGTTACAAGTACGGCGACTCCTTTTACAAATAATATCTCGCAGTTTTACAAGCGTTTTGTTTCATAAAACTTATGACTTGTAAGTAGCACTTGTGATTTGTAGACAAATTTCATTGGGTTTTTGCGGTTTTGTAAAAGTGGTAAAAGTAAATACAAGTTATCTTGTAAGAGAGTTTACTGAAATTTCTGACCGTTGAAATCGGTTTATGGATTAATTAAAGAACCACTTATTGGAGTGTAGATATAATTATCGGTTACACTTAAGTTTATGAAGCATAATATTCGGTAAAGGGCGTGTCTATATTTGAGGTTAGGAAAGTCTAGAAAACGTTGCCCGTGATCCGTATATTAATTGTTTGTAATTTGAGTCACACATCGAAAGGACACAGTAAAAAAGAGGTTACTACTAACGTAATTGAAATATAGGATTTATACACAAACTTCTATGAATGTCATAATAGTTTCTTTTTAAATATTTTATTATCTACCACCGGAAAGTATCGATATGCTCCTTGAACCAACTTTTACCATATATATGAAACTGTTTTTTTTTAATAACAGCACGAAATTAAATTAATTTTCTCATTTATCTTTTAAAAGTTATTAACGGGAATACTGCAATACGCAATCACCCTAGGAGGTTAGCTGCCATGATACGTTAATTGCGTCTGCGCGCACTTGTAAAAGCGCTTGTAAATTGTAGGAGATATTACTTGTAATTACAAGTGGACGGAAAACTCTTGTGAAACACAAAATACAAGAACTTGTAATTACAAGCTAGTAATATAGTAACTTGTAACTTGTGAACTTGTAATTTTTATGAAATAGGCCCCTGTTCGTAAAAAAGTTCGAAATTTGTCCGCACATTTCTCATAAAACTGAGATTCAATATTTTTTTCCTTGTATCCGAGACCTTGTTACAAGTTCGTGACTTTTTTACAAGCCAACTTTTTTTTCATGTAAAAGTTCCCCCTGGGGACTCCGCAAATCACATCAACTGGATCAGTGAGATCCTCAGGCGTACGGATGGGTATCGTAAAAGCTGTTCATTATTTTAATGAGTTTCGTACTAATGCATTGTTTGCCAATTTAGATCAAGGTTCACTTTGGGAGGATACAAAGTATTCACGAAAGTAAATTAATATTACTACGCGGTGCAAGTGTGGGCTTAAAGAAGTTAACTGTCGTCCAAAACTCCGCTGTTTCTCTAGCAGATGCAATGACCTTCTCATAAGCAATTTTCTTAGAGATCAGCAAATGAGTTATGTGATTTTATAAATGAAAATTATATTTATTCAATATCTTTCCGCGTTAACCCTGATCCGATACATTCTTGCAGGCTATTTTCAACTTTTCTTTTGGCATGGAAGCATACCCAGCTGGACCAAGGCTTGAGAACCTGGGAGCATGTTTACGCCTCAGTATCTTGGCTTTTCTTGTCCCTCCTCCTGTCTGTATCGATAGCTCTATATATACTAGAGGATGGTCCGACTGTGTAACGATCTGGACAATTTTGAGATAGGTTATCACTCATAAGAAAGGTAAAGCGCATGCTGTGAGATCTATGGTACTCCCTTAAGAAGAGAGGCGAGTAAGGCCAGCCGGAAAATTGCCCATAAATCAGTGGTTGAGTATAGCAAAACCATGCAATTATAAACCATCATTCAAGGCATGTTTACAAATTCCAAGATTCGATAAAAATCTCTCCAAACTCACGTTTGTCCCCATAGGTATGATCTAGAGCATACTTGACTTAATTTCCCGATACAAGCATTGAAGTCCCCACCTAAAATTATAGGAGTAGAGAAATGTTACTCCTCTAATCGCTCAAGGACTGCATATAGACCTTCGCTCATACGAGTAGTCTCATGGCCAAGACTCGGCCTAAAATAAATAAAACCTAAGATAACAGCTATGGAAAAAATTGTGTACTTTACAAAACTCCGCTCGGTTGATGTATCAGAGCAGTCACAGGTACTATACCTCTTCCGATTTACAAACAGCGCTAATCTCTCACTAATTCTATCGAATTTACTTACGCAAGTCGCATCAACTGTGAAGAGGCGATGCTAAAGTAACCAAACTCACTTTACCACTCAAATGCCGATAAGAGCAGAGTTTCGCTTAAGCATACGATATCTGTGTCCAAGTCAAACATTGATATGTCTCCCATATTAGCGAAACCATAAGAGTTCCAGAAAATAATCCAGGCTGTACTCCCCCATACAACCAAGGTCACATCATTTTCTCCTTTTGCGGGAGCTTTTTTATCACATTTATTCGAAAAATTAGTTTTTGGTATCAACGGAGTCGTGAGAGGAAACAGCATTCGACTGTCACAATTAAAATTAAAGATATTCATTATTGACAATGAAAAATGTATGTTTCAAATTGCGACTATTGAGCAAATTGACTTAATACAATGGACAAATATATGGCAAGTATTTTGCAGTGTCTAAAATTTGTAAGAGAAGTCGAATATGTCACTTTGCGAATCTTTTGTTGGCAAAAGTGGTCGAGAGCGCTTCTTGTTATAAAACAAAGACTCCGCATGTGCTTCACGTTATAGGTAATGTAGGGAGAGTAGAGGCACGTTTCCCCTTCCAATGTTCGCCCCTGTACCGGAAATTGATATTTTCATGGGGCGCGAAAAGTTTGAACAGTGTTATTTTTTATTAATGCGTTTGTTCATGAAATTTTTGAAGTATTATATGTGTTTTAAAGTAAATACTATTCTTCCCTGACCTGCATAACTAACCTCCCCAATAATTTATAATGTTCGTGAGATCTGTGTTGTTTCCATTCTGTATTAAATCCTCTTGAAAATAAAATTGTGTTTTGAAAATCGCGCCAACTCAACTCAATCAAAATTCATAAAAGGTCAACTTGTTCCGGTACAGCGGCACCAATCAGAATTGGAGTACCCCGTGTCTCAACTCACCCTTGAGGATCTCTACTGTAGGTAATGTGTTAAGTAATAAATATCTCGTGTCGTCACCAACCCCCACCATTCAATGCATATTGGTTAGCGGATTTCTTCTGTTTTATCGAGGGCCGACACTCGATAACTTTACAGCGCAAGCAACTTTGTATATTTCTGATCTTGGATTTTATTCCAGAAAAAACCGCAAGTACATTTTCTAATAGAAATGGTTTATATAATCAATTTTTTTTTACAAAATTGGAAAGAGTTCTTGTACTTGGCGATAACGGTTTTTCTTGAATAGGGTAAAGAAACTTATTATTGTCGAGGATCGACATATATTTTTTATGATAAATAGTAAATTATAATTAAAATTAAATTTTTAATTATATTATAATAAAGCAGGTACTCTAAACTACAAACTCTAAAAAACATGTTTTTAGAAGACAAAATCATTCGGAATTTCATATCTGGAATGAGTCTCTCGTTATATTAACGGAAATTTGCCACTTTCTAAATAACTTCGAGATACACAATACTCACAATAGTTTCCGTGTCAGATGGCTCTGTTGTCAAAGTCACAGAGGTAGCATACATGCGTATTGGTTCCTTTACCCTATCTCCGTTCAGCTTAGACAGCACTTACATATCTTGTTAGTTTGGACGGCAGAATATACATATGTACGCAATTGTTTCTCCTTAGAAATTTCATTATAACCTCAGGCACCAGCGAGGCGAGACCCTCTCCGTTTTATTACCATTAGGAAATAGTGCAATCAGCTATTACATTTTTTAAAGATACAATGCATACCTGTATTTAAGTAGTTAATTGACCAATAAGAACACTGTACCAAATTTAAAGAGGTGACCGGCGCGTGACTCTGAAGGATAAACATTATGGCTTGAGATTTAGAAGCCAAGTGGTCGACACTACCCCAATTATATAAAGTTGGATATTCGGGACTAGGTCTTATTATTCCGCCAGCGACTCCTTACCTCCCTCAACCGTCCGAAGTTCAGTTGAGTCCTTGTCGTTACTTCAGTTCGATTATCATTCTCGCCGCAACCCTTAATTACTCAGTTCAATTCCAGGTCTTGAATGTCCTCTCTCTCTCCCTCTGTCTTCGAGGTGCTGTGTAGTGAAGTTTGTGCGCTGATAACCAAATTCCAAGAATTTAGATTCAGTCCTCTTACTAATTCCAAGAATTTGAAGTCAGTGTTCTTGGTAAATCCAAGAATTTAGTAAGTGGTCCAGTCAATCAATTGGATGATCCTAGTTTCAATTAGATCACTGACTTGGATCCACTTCGAATTATCTTCTACCACCTTCAATACAACGTCACTGCGTATTCCTGTGAGAGGCATTCAACACATAAAAAATTAACAATCTAGGTGAGCCCACTTTTTAATATTGTTGATTCTATGTAATTCCTACCAATTTCTTATATCCTATCGCCTATTTGGATCTTTTCCCTTTCTCACTTCAATCCCTTCCATTTTCTACCCTGATTCTTCATTATCTGTTACGTACTCAAGTTGTGGTCCTTGTTTTAGGACCCGCAACGGAGAGAACGACCCAGACTTCCAGTCATCGCTTCGAGCGTCAAACCAGGCCCATTTCTCCTTATTAAAAACAAAAGCGATGAGTTACTAAATTCTTAACCCAAAGGCTCATTAACGTTCCGTCTATAAATTTGTTGATGTCTATTTAATAAATGTCGTAAAGCATTTGGGATTTCAATTATTACCACCGATGTTGAGTATATACAAAACTCCTAAAAGTAATGCCACGGCCCTTCTGGGCATCACATGAGAATGTACTCGTTAAAGCCAAAGAAGCTTTAAAAAAAGAGAATCAACAATTACAAAGTTACAGTTATCAATGGTTTGACCTTTATACAAAGATCAAGCACGTAGCGCGAGGTGCTAGGGGTGCTAGGAGTGCTAGGGGCGCTGAAATCCGAGAGCTGCGCACGCAGCGGACAGATTTTTGACATTATCATCATAATGAAAAGGTGTTATTAGACTTGTGTGAAAACTGACCCTCTGAATCCGAAAACCAAGTATCACGATGGTATCGATGGTATCTGTCGTCGTCGGCGTCGTCGTCGTCGTCGTCGTCGTCGTCTATTTACTGGATGACTTTTGAAAGACTAATCGGCTCGGATTGTGCTTTGGCAAATATTTTTAGGCACAAAAAAAAAGGTCAAGATCGTTAAACAGCCTTTTTTGACTAACGGTTCTGGTTTTATCCACAGAAAAAACTACTTAAAAATAAAAAATTCCATTTTGCGCTCAAGCTATACAAGATTATCGAAAAAAGCGACATACAAAAATTATTCACCCCAAAATGGTATACACATTTTTTATTTACCGTTTTTGATAAGGTGTGCATTTTTCGTTTTAATTGTGAAAAATAACAAATTTTAAATTTTGGAAAAACGAATCAAGATATACAATAAAATGGTCTACTAATATTTCATGTAGATGCAGATATTAATATAACAAACATTTAATATTTATATTTAGGGCCGCGTTTACGGATGTGGGGGCCCTTCCTCACTGGTTTCTAAAAAAAAAAGGTCATCGAAGTAGGAGCCGACTAGCTACCACTTTTTGCCGCACCTCCCCCACCCCCTCATCGCTACGCCCCTGGCGGTGACAAATAAACTGTATTATTAAATGAGTGTTCTGTGGGGGCCCCGGGCCGATGCCCCGCCGGCCCCTAATATAAAGCGGCCCTGTTTAGATTGTAATAGAGTTCCACATAATATTACAAATTTCGTGTTTTGGACATAGGTATACTGCACTCTCATATCTGTCGGCTGACGGGGATGTAGGGGAGTATAATTCCAAGAATTTGGCACTTAGCGAGTACTCCTACTCTACTCCACTGCACGTTGGAACTTGCACGTTGGCACATACGCAGGCTAGCGCACAGACTCGCAGTCGCCTAGTTAGGGGACACGATGGTTTGTGCGTTAAAATATGTGTGGAGGAGAGCTGGAACATACGGAGAGTGCTGATAGTGGAATAGTACTGTACTTTAATCGAGTTCGAAGCGCGAGAAAGGTGAAGAGAATGTGTTGATTAAAGCCGAAGGAGCTTTAAAAAAAGAGAATTCATAATCACCAAATTGCTGTTATCAATGGTTTTAGCTTTAGTTTTAAAATGTTCATGCACAAATACCGCTTCTTTATTAAAAAAAAAATATGGATAGTCTAAAAAAATATAGAGTAGAAAATACCAGAGAATATTCAAAGTAACGTGTACTAGAATTTCCCGTACTAACCAGATCTTGATTGTATCATTTCAAGAGTCACTTGCATTCCACTTCGAATTTCATTGTCGAGTTTCAGTTACCTATGCAACATATTCATATTTTTATTTACACGATAATCAAGAAGTTTTCAATTTGTAGAATCAGAGTATCAGTTGCTGTACATCTTACTGGAAATAAGTTTCAAGCCATAACTCGCCCTTTGAGTTCTTACTGTATCTCTGCCTGCTATGTATACATCTTTCTTGTTACGAACTCAATAAAGGTTTACTATTATTATTTTTTGTAATGAAAATTATAATTATAGGGTAAAACCTCCCCCTTCTGCCTGTTTGACTTTTTAAATTAAAAATTAACAAATTCTTTCTATCTAGCGACTTCTTTGAATTTTTAAAATAAAATCATGTTACTTAACACATTGATTTATTATCTCTAACTCCCTGACTTATCAAATAATAAAAGTATAAAGTCAGAAACGGCAATTCATAAAAATGAGAAACCTAATTCATTTAATTTGGAAATAGGGGAGAGTACCACGTCGATGGAATTTTAAGTGGCCTCTAAGCCTGAAAGAATATAAATATGACTCAAGATTACGTTCCGTAAAATTTGCATGAGTATACAATTTAAGTTATCGAAGATCAGGATGATCCCAACGGTGATTACGTCATCGGCAGATGGGCATCTTATTACGAGAATGAGCAGGGAAAAATTGTACAATAAGAAAGCATCTCCCTTTTTAGCAACGTTAATTTACGATGAACTTACCATGCTTTAGGGTCGCATACGGCACAACTTGTTAATTTGGAATAACTAATGGCTTAAAATTAGCTTGAGGTGAATTGAATATAATGTATGTTAGTTCGAGTATGCAGCTTTTCATCTCATTTCACTTCAGCGTGAAGTTGAACGCCACATGCGACCGGAATCTCCTTTTAATATCATATGCAATCCATTTAATATGATTTTCTTAAAATATTCATTTAAGGATAGCAGTCAAATTTTAATCGTGACGAAATATATCTCCATTATATTCAACAATTGTGAGTATGTAAAATATAATGAGTGGTGTACGAATATCAATCCGCTGAAAGCGGTAACCGTAAATATTGTCAACAATGAACCTCGAATCATTCAATAACTAACATAAATTAATTTTACAGTTGTGAATTTTGTACCGCCATACGCTTTTCGTACTTTTAGAGGCTCGTCAAGACATGGAATAATTAGTACACTTGAGTTATGTTGTGTAAGCGCGTTAAAAACATGAAGTGTGTGTAACCTGTCCAAATTGTATAATGTATATACTATTTACAGTTTATCGTTGGAATTCTCTTATAAGAATAATTGATTTTTTTTCCGGCCCTTATGATACGAATGACGTTTTTCACTCTACCACCTCGATGCTTGGAGATTGCCGCATGAAGCAGCAATTATACATATTGGGTGTAGCTATGGCCCAAATAGTCGATTTGCAATTGTGCAAGTACACGGTTTCTGAGGATATGTAAATATATATAGTTAAAAGTTTCTCATAAGGACAACCGCAGGATTTCGCTGGGAGCAGGTGCTAATCTGAAAATTTCCACCCGCTCCCAGCGAAATCGCGGTAAAATTTCAGCTGCAACCACGTCTCACGACCGTGAGATAGATGGTTAAAGTCTGCGACGAACTCAATACCATGATCCGGCAATAGTCTCGTGCACCCTGAGGACACGGAGCGACCCAAGGACGACCGACTTCTGCATTTTCCCCGCAAGTGTCTTGGCATTTTCTTGACACGCAGGGATGCTTTTCAGGCTATTAACCAGTGAAACCTTGGCACCTCCAAGAGCGCCGATGATCAAGACGATTAGCTTAACGGAATATTCCGGGTATAGCCGTCGCAACTCCCTTAAAAGTTCTTTATACCTCTCTTTCTTTTCATTCTCCTTGGCTATGATGTTTTTGTCAGCTGGTGCCGAAAATTCGATAACGAACATGGTTCGTTTCTCGAAGTCAAGAAGGACTATGTCAGGCCTCGAGTGCGCAA
>CAKNWU010242269.1:0-14242 GCA_932072015.1 Andricus quercustozae | reverse complement strand
TGTTGCATACAGATTAACCGCAATACTGTAATCAAAAATTTAAGAGCTATCAGTAAATTTAAGTTTTTATAATTTTTAAATATATATTAAAATATATTTTTCAACAGTTTTAATTTATTTATAATATTAGTTGCTAACGGTAATATATACTTTATTCTTATAATTTTTTATGATTCTCAATTGCTTTGAAACCAATTATAAATAGATTTTATGAGACAATGTATACCTACAATATTTAGTAATTTTCCATCATAAATATTATTCTCATACAAACTGTCATCATTTTTCTGTGACTAAGCATTGAAAAGAAGTATTTATCTATATATAAATAATTTATGCCGATTAGGTTGAATCTTAAACTAAATATTTTTGTTCGTTGAGTGTAACTGCAGTCATTGTGATTTGCAGTGAGTTAATTTAACCTGATTATTATATATTTGTTAGTTTATGATTATAAAGTTTATAAAACGTCAAAATAGAATCTTCAGTTCGCAGTCTATATGCTAAAAGGACGAAAAGTAGGGTCAGCATTGAAGGAGAGGTTAAACAACGTCAACTTAAGGTCTTGAGTTAGACAAATATAGGCTCTAAGGATTCAAATTAGGGTCAGTATTAAGGGAGAGAGGTTTTATAGCGTTAAAGCAGGTTCTTCAATTGGAAGACTATGCTTCTGAAGATGTAAAGTAGGGCCTGTTAATTAAAATGGAGTCAAAGAAGGCTCTGATGTTTCATTCTCTAGGAGTTAAAACTTTAAAGTGGGGGCTATAGGTTTAAACAGCATCAAGGCAGGTTCTAAAAAGGAGATGAAGGTTCAAAGTAGGGTCTAAATTTCGACTCGGGTGCGGCCCTAAGAGCGCGTTACTACTCTCTTGGTCGCTCTTACGGTGTTGGCTGGACAGCAGTCTCCATTGTACAATCGAGGCCTAAAATCGTTCTCCAAGACTTCGAGAAACGATTTATATTCGTTATCGAATTATCAGCTCATGTCGACTACAGCATCACAGCCAAGGAGAAAGAAAAGGAGGATAAGTATCGAAACCTTGGAAGGGAACTGCGGCTACTCTACCCAGATTAATCGGTTAAAATAATTATGCTTGTGATCGGTGCTCTCAAAGGTGCGAATATATCACTGGTTCGTGATCTTAAAGCAAGTCAGAGGGCTGACATACGTGGCCACAGGTGTGATTTGCCGCGGTTGTAGTGGGAGCCAGTGCCATTTAAGTGAACGTCTGTTGATCCCAGTGTGACCCTTCGGTAATTGTTTAACCTATTTCTTAATTATATAGATATGTATCTATGTATATTCTACTTTAAATTCGAAGTATTCTACGTCCTTTCTGATTATAATTTTTATTATACTTTTTCTTTTAATTTTCCATTTTAAAAATTTTCTATTAAATAACCAAATTACAGCTTTTTAAAAATTTATTTCTCTTTTCTCTTCAATAGAAATCAATTATGGTTACTTACGATGAGTAAAAATACGACCATGACAATTCTCACAAGAATGCGTCTTTACCAATAGAGACTTCAACTAACGCATTGTAATACTAATTAGAATGCATATATTATCTATTTTTCTCATTAGCTCAGATAAATAACGTTTACATCTGTATTTTCTTGTTATTAATTATTTATTCATATAATATACTTTGAAGGTTATACTAACTTTGATGAATTAAGTGATTGCCTATAAAATAATAATGCTTGCTTATTGAACAAAAAATACAAAATTGTAAGTTATGATTTATCTAAAATCATCATGAGAATAATGCGCGGTCGAAACAGAGTAAGCGCCAAACAAAAAAATGAAATTTCTGTGTTTTGACTTCTCATTACAGTTTCAAAATGCACTTAATTGTTTTTGAATCTGAAAATATTTTCATAAAAAAACATTAATATACTAAATATTACTGTGTACAAGTATTTTTTATGTTAAATGAAACGTAAACACGTGCTCAACTCAATTGTGAAGAAAATGGCGCTTACACTGGAATCTGGAATTCAGGACCCCGGATTTACGATATTCCTAGAATTGATGTCCTCCGCATTTTGGTGATGCGCGGACGGCGGGACCGAACGAGAGGCGGTGCTCAGTTAAGCGTGACAGCCATGACTGTTTATGTTTGGATTCCCTGGACTGAAGATCAAGGCCACTGCAAGCCATGCCTGAAACCGTTCTTAATTACAGGTTCCAGTGCACAATGTTTCGACAGCGAACAGCCGAATATACATCATAAACTTTAAAAACTCGGAAATAGGTGATGAGTCGGTGCAGTATCTATGGTCAATTTTAGTCAGCCATCAGATCCATCATATTAGAGATGACGTCTTAGATTCTTAATAATAATCCTGAGGACCATTTCGCTGGCCCAACCACCCGCGCAAATTCAACTTTTTTTCGGCCAAATATTTAGTGCAGAATTTGTTCAAATTTGTTCAACCCAATTTAGAATTTGTGCAACGCCGGAAGTACCTGATAACACAAAAAAACACTGGCCAGACCAGCGAAACGTTTCGCTGGCCCCGACACGATCCAAAATCAACTTTATATGGGCTTATTATTTTCGTCTTCATTTGTTCAAATTTTTGCAACCAACTTCAACCCCTAAAAACTACCCCCTATGCGGCAAACATGATGGCCGGACCAGCGAAACATTTCGCTGGCCCCGACAATATCCAAAATCAACTTTATATGAGCGTATTATTTTCTTCTTAATTTGTTCAAATTTGTGCAAGCAACTTCAAACCCTAAAAACTACCCCCTGTAAGGCAAATATCGTAGACAATGTCCAAAATGAAATTTTTAGTTTTTAGGGGTTGAAGCTGGTTGCACAAATTTGAGAAAATTAAGACGAGAATAATAGGCTCATATAAAGTTAATTTTGGATAATCTCGGGGCCAACGAAACGTTTCGCTGGCCCGGCCATGATGTTTGCCGCATAGAAGGTAGTTTTTAGGGGTTGAAGTTTGTTGCACAAATTCGAACAAATTTAAACGAAAATAATACGCTGATATAAAGTTGATTTTGCACATTGCCGGGGTTGGCGAAATATTTCGCTAGCCCCACCATGATGGTTGCCCTACAGGGGGTAGTTTTTAGGGGTTGCAGTTGGTTGCACAAATTTGCACAAATTAAGACGAATATAATACGCTCATATAAAGTTGATTTTGGATAATTTCGGGGCCAGCGAAAGGTTTCGCTGGCCCGGCCATTATGGTTGCCGCATAGGGAGTAGTTTAGCACAAATGTAAACAAATTAAGACGAATGCAATATGCACATATAAAGTTGATTTTGGATAATTTCAAGGCCAGCGTATCATTTCGCTTGCCCGGCTATGGTGTTTGCTGCATAGGGGGTAGTTTTTAGGTGTTGAAGTTGGTTGTACGAATTTGAACAAATTAAGGTGAATAAAATACGCTCATATGAAGTTGATTTTGGATAATGTCGGGGCCAGCGAAACGTTTCGCTGGCCCGGTCATGATGTTTGCCGCATAGAGGGTAGTTCTTAGGGTTTGCAGTTGGTTGCACAAATTTGAAAAAATTAAGATGAAAATAATACGCTCATATAAAGTTGATTTTGGATAATTTCGGGAGAGCGAAACATTTCGCTGGGCCGGCCATGATGTTTGCCCCATAAGGGGTAGTTTTTAGGGTTTGAAGTTGGTTGCACAAATTTGAACAATTAAGATGAAAATAATACGCTCATATAAATTTGGTTTTGGATAATTTCCGGACAGCGAAACGTTTCGCTGTCCCGGCCATGGTATTTGCCGCATAGGGGGTAGGTTTTAGGGGTTGTAGGTGGTTGCACAAATTTGAACAAAATAAGGAGAAAATAATAAGCCCATATAAAGTTAATTTTGGGTAATTTCGGGGCCAGCGAAACGTTTCGCTGGCCCGGCCAGAGTTTTTTTGAGTTATCAGGTACTTCCGGTTTTGCACAAATTCTAATTTTGGTTGTACAAATTTGAAAAAATTCTGCACTAAATATTTGGCCCAACCAAAAGTTGAATTTGCGTGGGTGGTTGGGCCAGCGAAATGGTCCTATAATCCTGTAGAATCTAGAGAGGCTCTAAAAATAAAAAAGCTAGCTAAGACGAATGGTCATTATGAGTTTTTACTTTGTTTTTATTTTGAGATTAAGGCTTTTATTTTTTTATTTTGAAATTCAAAAATAAAAACTTTTTCCCGAGATACAGAGATGCTAAATGAGACTAGAAAATGTTTAATCTCAATAAATGATTGTGTTCATAGAAAATTAAAATTGAAGATCGCGACATCACAGTATGACATACAGAACAAGGTCAGGCCTCGAGTGTGCAACGGAGACTGCTGGCCGAAAATCGCAGTTCCAGAAAATTTGGCACTTCTCATTTCGGACAATTGACTCTATTTCTCTTGGAGCGTTCGGCAGGGCAGGGTCGCGGCCAACACTGTAAGAGCGACAAAGATGGTAATAAAGGACTCTTAGGGCTGCATTATGTCTGTAGATGTACGTCGTTCCTGCGTTGGTGGGACACCCCGATAGTATGTGTTCCAGGTACTCAGCGTGTGCCTGACACGCTCTGCACCTATCGCTGGGAACTTCTTGACATAAAATGCGATCACGGTATGCTAAGGTGGAAATGACACCGTCCTGGCATCCGAAAATGAAACCCTCTGTACCTGAATTAAGCCCTGACGATCTTAGGAAATATATATATTTAAAAATAAATATCAATGCTGAAACTTTAAACAAATTATTACTACGTTGAAATTGTAACTAATATTTTGAATAAATTTTTAAATAATTATTGTATCGAAAAATGATATTTTAGTAAAACTCCTTTTACGACAATGCGTATTTGATTTTTAAATAATTTTTAATGCAACTATCTCATTTTTAATAAAAACTTTAGTTATCTAGTTCTGTATTGCAACCCTCCAACTTATGACTTTTTATTGCTTTTCTTTCACAAAAAGCGACTAATTTAAATATTTTCGGTCACTCTTCACAAAATAAAAATTACGTCACCATTAAACGGCAACACAGCACGGAAAATTATAAAGGAATGGGATGAGTATGTTGGACAGGTGAAATTGGAATTTAATACAACAATTTGCGAGAATTTCAAGATGCGACTTTCCCTCGGCGTAAAAGACGTTATGACCGTGCGCATGTAGTTGCGCAATAAAGAGGACATAGGTCACGACCATCTATTGAGTTTTTACAACTGTTCGATTGACAGATCTATGATCCATGGGAAAATCATAAATAAAGATAAACTCTAACATATTATACGGAAGATTAAGTATAACATGAATTATATGAATTAACAAATACTCTCTAAATCCGAATTAGCAGAAATTTTACTAATGCAATTCGTAGTTTTTTGTCTAACTGCTAAATTAGTGATTTCATCACTTTCTAATAATTGAAATTGTAAGATTTATGTTACTAAATAAATTAGTAAGGGTATTCGTCTAATCTGTTTAGTAGTACTAACTTACTAATTTAATGAGTAGCAATTAATTGCTAGGGAAACATAATTTAATTATTTTGTCTTAGTTTTTTCTGGATTTTTAGATTTATTTTGAAAATTTAATGTTTCCTCAATTGATATTCTGAGTTTATATTTTTATATTGATAATAATTGAATATGAATAACACATTCTTCACAATTCAATCGGTGCAGACATTTTTTATTGGAAGTGTCTACACGTACCGAAAAAATCCAGCTATTCTCCAGCTATACGTATCGAAATTTCGGTTCAAATAGCCCCTTTTTCAGCTAACCCTACTCGTACCAAAAAAACCTGGCTACTTGTTCCGAAATTTCGGTACACGTAGGCAGGGCCTTTTTTATTTTCAAAACAAAACACAGCAGTGCTTTTTTAAGTGTAATTCAGTGTCCCGTTGACTTAAAACAACTTTAAGGAGTTAGATGAGTTTATAAATTTATATTTATACTAGTACAGTATTCTGATGATTAAACAAAAATTTTATAAGTTAGATATAAGTAAGGGGATTTTAGAAAAAGCACTCTCTAAATCTGAATTAGTGAAATTTCACTAATTGATAGTGAAATTTCACTAATTCAATTAGAGAGAAGTCGGTCACTAACGATTAGTAGAAAACTACTAATTTGATTAATGGAAATTTTCCACTTATGAAATTAGTAAAATCCCACTAAGCAATTAGTAGTTTCTGTCGTTGCAGTGAAACAGCTCATTCGCCAACTCGTGTGCGGTGAACTTTGCAGCCTCGTTGAAGCATTTGCACATTTTCGCTAGAAAAATACAATGATCAATCTAAAAATAACTAAAATAAAAGACATTATTAATATAATACATCCTGTGTATTCCAAATGGTTTCTTGTATAATTGGAATTCAAAATTTTGTTTTGAATAACGTAAACTCAAAATTAAATGATGTATTACAATTATCATAGTAGGTATAATATTATATTATAATATCATTAACTTTAATCATTAGATTACTATATAATATATTTGATCATTGTACTTACTCAATACCAGCAATATAGATCGTTTCATTAATAAACTTCTTAACTACAATTGAAGTGTTCATGACTTCTCTATAACAGAACGCATAACCTCGCAAATAGCGTGGCATCGAGTGGCGCGGAATGCCATATATATAAGAAAATGATTTCTGATTGGTCGAAATTGTTACAGTTCACTAATTCGTTAGTGATCGCGCTAGGTTACTAATGAATTAGTAAAGCGAAGTTACTAAATAATAGTGAACCGAGTTTACTAATTGATATTAGTCAAATTTATACTAATTTATTAGTAAAATACCTACTATTTTAAAAGTAAAACCTCAAAATATTACTATTTTGTTAGTGAAACATACATTTACTAATTCAACTAGTGAAATTTTCACTAATTCAGATTTAGAGAGATGTCATACAAAAAAACAATTCAGGAAAGCAAAACAGCGTTCTTAAAAGTTTAAATATTGAAATGAATGAGATCGTTAATATAAAATAAAATTATATTCTTCTCATTACAATTTTAATAACTTGTCAAAAGAAAAAAAATTGTTTTCTTAACAAATCATTGTAAAACTATTAGGGCGAAAACTAATAGATCATTTTTCAAGGAAAAAAAAAATCTTTTAATTGATGAATCAAATGGCCCTATTATTTTTTACATATCTCACATTTTTAAATAATTGTAAAATTAAAATTTTCTTTACAAAAATGCACAGAAATTTTCACAGGAATGTAGAAAAAACAGTCCTTGTCGAAGGAGCAAACTTTTGCTTTTCTGAGATAATCAGGAGTACCTAGAACACATACTATTTGGGTGTCCCACCAATGCGGGAACAACGTGTATCTACAGGCATAATGCGGCCCTAAGAGTCCTTTATTACCATCTTTGTCGCTCTTACGGTGTTGGCCTAGACCCTGCCCTGCCGAACGCTCCAAGGGGGATAGTCAATTATTCCAAACGAGAAGTGCCAAATTTTCTGGAACTACGTTTTTCAGACAGCAGTCTCCGTTGCACACTCGAGGCCTAACATTGATCTCCAAGACTTCGAGAAGCGAACCATATTCGTGATCGAATTCTCGGCTCAACATCACTGCCAAGGAGAAAGAAAAGAAGGAGAGGTATCAAGACCTTAAAAGGGAATTGCAACGACTGCACCCAAAATATTCGGTTAAAGTAATTATCCTTGTGATCGGTGCTCTCAGAGATGCAAAACTATCACTGGTTCATAACCTTAAAGCCACTCCTGCGTGCCAAGAATATGCCAAAGCACTTGCGAGATGGATGCAGAAAGCTGTCATCCTTGGGCCGCTTCATATCCTCAATACACACGAGGGTTTTTCCGGCCTGTCGTCTTAATTTCATCATGTCTGGGAGCCGATGTCATTTTCAGATGGCAGTTGCTCCCAGTGGGACCATGCGATGGTTGTTTAAACATTTTTTTAATATATATATATATATATATATATATATATAAAGTATAATCTTGCTACCATTCCTCTTTAAGCAAGTCGCGTAAAAGCGCCCACCTTAGCAAAAACTTTATTATCGAATTCGAAGCACAACAGATTGAGGTTTTAAGAACACGCACATTTGCCTAATATGAGAGTTTCAAGGTACGTCGCAAAAATAGCATACTAGCCCTGACCGCATATTTCGGCAAAACGAAATAATATAAGGGTGACATTTTTAGGATAAGCCCTGAAAATATAGGTGAAAGTTGATATTTTTTGACAAAATTATAGATTATCGTTTACCACGATTTTTTTGCATGCCGATTTCAAATTTGTCCTGTAAATAAACCTTGAACTTCATGTTTCTGAGAAAACCCCGATGGAATGTCCAATTTAATTTCTTTGAGATCTGAACAATTACTATCGATTAAAATTTTACCATCCATGGTATTTAATGGTTCTTGGGGTCACTGGCTTCAAATTTGAGGTCAAACTGCAAAAATTGAAAATATTGGGTTCAAAATGGGCTGATTACAACTGTAAAAACAACACCACCTTGGCAAAAAACTGGTATTCTGAGATTTTGCGGATTGCTGATTTAGAACTTTGAGAAAACAGAGACCCGAAAAACACCGGAATAACTATTTTTAGCCGCATAAGTTTAGTTTTTACAGCCTTGATCCACCATATTGAATCTTCAATTTAGAATTTGTACATTTTTACATAAAATTCTAAATTAGCGACCCAAAAATCCCTGAAGTATCATTTTTTATCAATTTTGGTTTTGCTTTTACAGTTATGATCAATCATATTGGACCTACCATTTTATATTTTAACGTATGGACTCAAGATTCAAAATCAGCGGTCCAGAAAAAAACCTGAAATAGTAATTTTCAACCATATTGGTTTTGTTTTTACAGTTTTTAAACGTCATATTGGATCTGCCAATTTGCATTTTAGAATGTTGACTTAAGATTCGAAATCAGCGACCTCAAAAAACTTTAAACACCATAAATAGTGAAATTTTAATCGATGGCAATAGTTCAAGCATTTACAGGAATTTAAGTAATTTACTGTCTTACATGCCAGTGTTCGTGGTAATCGATAATCTATACTTTTGTCAAAAACCCAAGCCAAGGCGTAAGCAACCGTGCCGAAGACTGCATGGTACCCTAGCTGCTCCTAGGAACAACAATGATAACACCAAAAAAAGCTGTAAATGCGGTTCAAAACAATCGAACGTGCAGGGCTCCCGACAATGAGTCGAACAACAATGCCGACTACCCTAGAGTTGGGGGAGCCAATCAAGATGAAGTCAATATGATTGAGAGGCAGCATCGGACGGATTGACTAAACCTAAAGGATGGCCTGCTAGAGTGCTACGACACCAATATGGCCGCTGATCGAAGAGGTTACATAGCGCGGCTGGGAGGGGACAACTGTGCACGTCGAAATTTAGACCTGCACGTCTGGGAGTCTCCTAACTGTTCACGTGCACAGAGGGTATCCTACCAGCGGTTCACATGAACAGATTGGATACTCCCAATCTGCTCATCGATAGATGCGTCTGCAAAGACGCAATAGCCTATCAACGCTGCCTATCGATGCCCTGGATTGCCTACCGGAAAGCTTTTGATTAAAGCTCCCATAAGGTCACTCATGTATTGTACATGGATTTCGGGAGATTGGAATGGAGTTTGGGTTAGAAAAATTCGCCAAGATTCATTTAAAGCGGAGACGACTTGCTGGCATTTCAGAGGATCCTGAGCTCGTCGACAGAAGCGTTACACGATACCTTGGCGCTGGAGAGACCTATCCATACCTAAGCGTACCACTCAGTACGTAAAATCTATCAAGTGTGTCCTCCAATACAGATATAAACGTTTCATCTGGCAGACTTGGTCTTCCGAAGTGTCGGCGAGGTACAAAGTATCTGCAACGGAGACGCTCGCCATAGCGGTACTGCTCTATTCTCTTGGAGTGGTTCCATGTACGAAGGACGAGCTCAGATCACTCGAATTCGAGTCACGGAAGGTTATGCACATGAATGAAAGCTTGCACCTTAAGTTGTTCGTTCTGCGACTGTATATCTCACGCGGTCAGGAGGCCGCGGAAAGCTGAGTCTCGAAAGTCTTCACAATAAGATCATATTGGGTACAGTACATATAGTCACAAATGGACAAGACCCTCTCACGCGGTCAGGTGGTCGCGGAAAGCTGAATCTTGAATGTCTTCACAATAGGATCATATTGGGTACAGCACATATAGTAACAAATGGACACGACCCTCTGCTTAAAGGATGTTACGACGGTTATACCGAGAATACTCTGTCAAGCTGGTCATCCTAATCATCAGTGCTCTTGGAGGTGCCAAGCTTTCACTCGTTCAGAGCCTGTAAAAGAATCCCTGCGTATCAACGAAATGCCGAGACACTTATGGGGAATTTCAGGAGCTGTTCGTCCTTGAATCGCTCCGTATCCTAAGGTTACACGAGTCTTTTGCCGGATTGTCGTATTAAGTCCATAGCAGACTGTAACCGCCTATTTCACGATTGTGAAAATTGGTTGCAGCTGAAACGTTACCACGATTTCGCCGAGAGAAGATACGATATTGTAGAATGGTACCCGCTCCCAGTGAATTCCAGCCGTTGTCAAAATTCTAATTATACGGTCAACCGGAGCGAATCGCTACAGTCCTTCAAAAACCATTATTTAAACGTGATCTACATTGTTCATAAATTGATGTAAATGTTTAACAGAAATTAATATCAGTTCTCTATTGTCTTAAGAAAAAATATTCAACAGATCTTTGTAAAAAGAAAACTGGCTAATAAATGTATTGAGGTAATAGGTCATTATAGCAATACACCCTGCGATGAGACGAATCGGTACACTTACAATTTTCGATTTATTTAGAGCCTAGAAAAATATTTTCCATGGTTATGACAAACTACTCTTATATGTGCGTGTAATCTACACTACAATTAGTACAAAACTAAACCAGTCCATCGTAATTAAAAGAACAAAAAATCAAGCATTAAAGATAACTCAACTTTTTACATTCTCATTATTTATGATGAATTTGGGCCTATCTATTTTTCGCCAATTCTCGACGTTTTGAGACCTCCTGAGTTAGAAATTTTTTTTTACGAATATGTCTGTCTTTCTACATGTCTGTCTGTCTGTTTGCCTGCCTGTCTGTTTGTCTGTCTGTCTGTATGTCTGTATTTCTGTCTGCCTGTATATCTGCATGTATGTCCACACAGCAGGCAGTTTTTTTATTAAATGTTAATATTATCACTATTAATGCTCGTTTTGAGACACTCTGAGTCAGAAAAAATAGTTTTTTACGAAAATTTCGGTCTGTTTGCCTGTCTGTCTTTCTGCATATCTGTCTGCCTGTCTGTCTACCTTCTGTATGTCTGCCTGTATGTATGTATGTATGTATGTATGTATGCCTATATTTCTATCTGTATGTCTATCTGTATGGCTATATGTCTATCTGTGTGTCTGTATGTTTGTCTGCATTTTTGTATGCCTGTCTGTCTGTCCGCACAACGGGCAGTTTTTTTATTAAATGTTATTATTATCACTATTAATGATTACTAAAATATATTGATGAAAGTGTTGACAAAAGTCAAAACGACTGCTTCCAGACAACAATTTTTATTTTATTTTTTAACATCACATAATTTCTTCAATATTTTTAAAATATCTTTGTATCGAATAAAGCAAAAAAATAGTAACAAGGAAAGAAACCAGAATTAGCTATGACTTACGAATATAACCTATATTTTATTTTTACATTGTATAGTTATTATTCAGCGATTCGCCCCGGAATCTTTGGATTTAGGTTATTTGTGAATAACTTAAAAACGAGGTCTCAAACAAATCTGATTGAGAAGGATTTTATTCATCTCCGGAAAGGCTTCAATCGCCAGTAGTTTCCTTATTTTAGAATTCCTTCTTTACGAGATACATATGAACGTTTTGGTTGTATAACCTTTGATCGATGTGAGATGTTGACATTTTTAGAAATATTAGTTTCTTACAAATGAATATATATTTATTTATATGGGCAACAAATTAGAGACATTGCGTGATCTACCGAGCCCAAGGTCATTTTAAAATACAATTATTAAGCCTTTAATGATTTTGTAAGAATAATGTTGACGGTATAGGGTAAGAGCACCAATTCTTGGAACCTTAGCCCAATTATTGGCATGCCAAAAACCGAAGGGGCTTTATTTTATTTTAGATAAATATATGATTGCACTAGATTATTAATATATGCACAATATGTAAAAATTACACTATAACTTAATTAATTGAGGCACAGAATACTAACAAAATGTATTATCTAAGAAATTAGAGAAGTGTGGCGACAATTGGGGGGAGGGCTGCCAAGTGCTTTCAATATCGTCGAGGGATACACAAGAGAGGTTAGTATGGACTGTGGATTGGACAAATGTACCAATATTGTTATAAAGCGAAGACGAATTACTAACGTTCCCGGGGACCCTGAGCTTGTGGATATGGTTGTTATTAGACATCTTGACACTGGAGAGACCTATACATATCTAGGCGTGTCTCAGAGCCGCATTCTGCAACTAACAAGCTTGCCGTCCAAGTTCTACTCTACTTAATTGGGGTGGTTCCATCGGCGAAGAACGAGCTTACGTCCGTTGATATCGCCACGCGTAAGATCATACATATGCAGAAGAGCTTGCATATCAATTCCTCCGTTCCGCGATTGTACATCCCACCCCGTAAAAGCGGGTATTGACTTATAAACTTCCAATATCTTTATAACCGAATTATTCTGGGTACAGCTTACATCATCGCTTTACTACCATCTTTGTCGCTATTACGGTATTGGCCGTGAACCTGCCATCAAAACGCTCCGAGGGAGATAGAGTCAGTTCACCAAAACCAGAAGTCTCAAATTTTCTGGAACTGCGATTTTCGAACAGCAGTCTCCATTGCACATACGAGGCCTGACATCATTCTCCAGGACTTCGAAAAACGAATTATATTCGTGATCGAATTCTCGGCTCCTGCCGATTACAACATCACTGCCAAGGAGAAGGAAATGGAACCTTAAGAGGGAGCTGGAACGACTGTACCCAAAATATTCGTTTTAAGTAATTGTCCTGGTAATCGGGACTCTTGGAGTTGCAAAACTCTCGCTGGTTCGTAACCTTAAAGCCATACCCGCGTGCCAAAAATATGCAAAGACACTTGGGAGATGGATGCAGAAAGATGTCATCCTTGGATCGCTTCGTGTCCTCAAGGCACACAAGGGTTTAGAGAGCCAGTCCGTTCTTTTAGATGGCCTAAAGAGCCATCTAGAATTTTTTTGACATAGTCAGAGCGGCTCTTATTTTATGACCAGTCTGGCTGTTATAAGAACGCCAGACTCACTATCAGGGATATGCAAGGTATCCTTTCTGGATGGTCAATTCGAGCATTTTGTTTTGACTCATTTCGACCATCCACGGAAGAGCACATGACCCATCGCGGAGGGCCCACCTGATTGGTTACCGTTGGCGTGTTTATTCAAAATGATTGAATGTGTAAGTCAAATGTTCACAACAAATAATAAATGTAAAGTGCATAAGAATATTAGGAATACTATTTTTCATTCATATTTAGGATAAAAAGATATTCCTGTATTTCTTCAAATTTGAACTGCAAAAATTTTTTTTGTGAGATTTAAATTATGAATAAAAATAGTGTTAAGCAAGTCTATTTATACCTGTATAGCGATAATTCCATACAAATATTTTTTTAACGTCCCTAATTGACTTTGAAGTTTAAAAAAATCGAAAAAAAGTCTACTTTTTCGCTATTTTCTTAGAGTTACCGTAAATTTGTGGACTATTTGACCATACAATGTGTGATATACGTCAATTAGAATGTATTTGCAATATATTGCAACAATAATATATGAGGAATTTTGACATTGAAATAATTTGTATCGTCTTTGAATTTCAAGGCAATATTTAAAAGTGATATATTGCTCTTTATTTGACAATAAAATTAATTTTCGGTACATAAATTATCAGAAAAAATAGTTCGAAGCAAGAAGATTTGTAGCAACATAGCAAAAAATGATTCAAATATTTTTTACCCTACCTAAGTGACCTTGAAATGTCAAAATATCGAAAAACATCGACTGTTTCGCTATTTTCTTAGAGTAACGGCAATTTTTTCGACTATTAGACAATAAAATGTCTGATATACGTTAAGAAGAATGTATTTTCAATATGTTAACCAATAATAT
>CAKNWU010242227.1:0-11571 GCA_932072015.1 Andricus quercustozae | reverse complement strand
TATAGTATAGTATATGTAGGAATATATGGAATAATCAAGGCAACATACTTTTTGTTTGGATAGTCTCATATTATATTCTTGGTTGAATTTGTTTTTTAACTGAAAATGTGACTATTCCATTTTTGATTCAAAATTGATATTTTTAATTGAAAATCGATTTTTTGATGTAGAAAATTTAACTATTTGGATTCACTAGCTTCTTTTGGTGGCAAGGCCCAAATTGGTTTCTGTTTCCAGACCTTTGGCCACGAATTCCAGCTATGTGGCTGCTTCTTCATCGCTACCCTTTTTTAGATAAACTTCTACGAGCGACTGCCTGGTTACAACGATTTTGAAGCCGACATCAAGACTCCATCATCAGGAAGGTCTCTTCCTTCCAAGAGCAAGTTAGGTCGTTTAACACCTTATGTAGATTCCCAGCAACTGCTTGCTGTAGGAGGTAGGTTGAAGAATTCAGCCTTGGATCCTGATGAGAAACATCCTTTTATTCTCAGCTCTGAATCAACGCTTACGACTCTTCTTATTGATCATCATCATCGACGTTGTCTTCACGGTGGTGTTTACCATGTCTACAATATCGAGCTGTAAATCCTCAAAAATGTATGGCAGACCTTCCAGCAATTCGCTCTACTCCGAGTCGACCGTTTCTACATACTGGCGTCCATTATGCTGGACCGTTTAATTTCCAACAATTAAGGGTCGTGGTTATCGATCATATAAAGGCTACATCGCAGTCTTCGTTTGCTGCTCTACTCGAGCTGTCCATTTGGAAGCTGTCTCGGACTATACGGCTGATGCCTCTCTAGCTGCCTACTACAGATTGATTTCTCGACGTTGAATTTGTGCTACCTTGACCAGAGTTCAAGGTACAAATTTTGTTGGAGCAGCCGTCAAACTTAGAGCGATGTTTTCAGAAGCTTCAAAGCAGTCAGGCACAGAGTGGCGATTTAATCCACCAGGTGCGCCGCATTTTGGGAGAATTTGGGAAGCGGCAGTGAAGTCAGCGAAACACCACCTTCGGCGAGTGATCGGGGATACTACCCTTACATACGAAGAAATGAGCACGTTTGTGGTTCAAGTAGAGGCCTGTTCAAATTCAAGACCTCTCTAATCCATGTTCGATGATCCTGATGATCTTACCGCTCTTACTACAGGTCATTTTTTGATTGGAGAATCTCCTAAAAGTATCCCTGAGACAAGTTACAATGACATTGCCTCGAATCGCTTATCTCGATAGCAATTTTTACAACAAATGTTTCAATATTTCTGGTAACGTTGGCCCTCGGATTACCTGAAAGAGTTTCAACCTCGTTTGAAGTGGAGGACTCCTTCTCCATCACTTGAAGTTCGTGACCTCGATTTTATCCGTGATGAAAATTCAGCACCCACAAAGTGGAATTTAGGTCGTGTCGTTGAGCTTCATCTCGGATCTGATGGTCATTTGCACGTTGTATATCTCCGCACTGCGAGTGGTTTGTTTAAATGCCCTATAGTAAAATTCTCTATTTCACCAAGGACGAAGGAAAATGTTTAGATCTCGTCTTAAAGTGCCGTTTACTTTTTTTTAGTTGTGTTAGTTGAATGTTTAAAATTTATTTATTTCTGTCTTGTTCTGTTAATGACAGTTTTACCCACTTATTTATCAGATCGTCGTTAGAAATTTGTAATCAGTTTTCTTCTTAAAATTTTTAATTTCTTATCGTCATCAATTTATTATTTTTGGAATGAATTGAGTGAATCTTTTTTTAATTTTGTCCCAACAAAAGCGGGCGGAATGTTCGGAATTGACTGATAATTTATTAAGTACATTGTTTTATTTGAATTTCACTTATTTAACATTGACTTTTCATTTTAGACTTTAATTTCATGTGTTTACATTGTAATTGTCATATTCCTTCAATGAGTGAGAACTTTTCGTACCTTTTTCAAGCAAATTTAGTCGTCGTCCTAACGCTAAATTGAGAACTTGTCTCATCGTTTCGGTAAACAAGTTCAAATTAATTGTATGTCAATTTTAGAAATGATTTAAATATAGAAAAGTTCGATTTCTCGAGATTTTCTGTTAACATTAAAATGATTCAGTTTTATTATTTATTCTCAGTGAGCTGTCCTTTAATGTATTTTTCGTCAAGAAGGTTTATAAACATTGCATCGTTTTTTCTCATATAAACTTCTCTCGCTCGCGAACAAGAACAAAAAAGGAGTTTGAACGAAATTATCATCTACATTTTTTTCATTGAAACTGACTTTATAGATATGTAAATATCTTAGAATAATAACGTTGACACCTCTAATATATTAGATAATGACTCAGGGATACATGTATTATATAACCGAATGAAGTACCGTAATATTCCTTAGTTAAATTGTCAATCCAATTGCTTATAAACACATTAATCAGTTTTATCTATAATCATACAAGATGAGAATTGTTCATGCGATAGTCTTATCATTGGTGGTTATACTCAATTTTATTGGTAAATATAATAATGTAGTATATCTATAACTTTATGTATACTTTTTAACCTATACGAAAATCAATATATGTCAGATTTAATCGGCAATCTGTACCAAGTTATTCCAGAAAGTACGTTGAGTTTAAGTTGAAGAAAATTTTGGCCAATGAGAGAACTGTCTACGTGCCACATATGTACGTCCACATATGGTACATTCCTAATATTACACGTCGCAATTTACGTTTCGGGCGTATTTCGTAAAATAATCAAGTGTCTAACTAGACACGTCTTCGTGCTCATAAAGTGTTGTTCCATCCATGCACTTGCACAGATGGTCTTTATAATATCTCTATTGAAAAAACACATTCTGAATTGAGTATATTGGTTTTATAATAACTTTCGTCGATTTTTGGTATAGTCAATGATTAAAAGGCATTCAAATAATTATAGTCTCCTTTTGACAATTTAATACATTTTCACCGTTCCTGTAAAACAAACGTGAAATCCGTGTTTTTTCAACAGTACGTTACTGTCGGGGAAAGGGGTAAAAAAACACGGTCAGCAACGAGAGAACGGGGGTGGTCATAAATAACCCAACATTGGTAACGTAGTTTATAGACCTCACCCATTACTGGTTGCCTCACAATATTATTACAAGAGGCTTATGATATACCAACATACGATTCTCTGCTATAAGAGAAACTTATTACTCTGTTTCTTTTGGCAGAGTTAAGTTCACAATTCGACTGTTTACCTAACGGTGACCCTCTTCCTGGTGTTCCTCGCCACGCACCCTCTGTTTCTCCTGTCAGGTCTCCTTATGCTGCCGAGCCGACTCTTCGTGCCAGATCCAGGTCTCCTATTGCCAGTTACCAACCCGCCAGGTCTCCTCCTATCAGGCATCGTTCTTTACTCATACTTGGATATGAACTCCATCAAATGGGACTTATTTGGCTCATTCCTAACAACAATCCGCATCGCCGAATCGAAATTCACAGATACACGTTTCCTGCTCATAAACCAATTGGATTGAAGGGTAACGGAGCATTTGACTTTAGGCCCATGCCAGCCGAAGAACAAAAAGTATTAACAACATCCACTGGAGACGTCGTTGCAATAATGGAAACTAATACATTTCTTCGTGGAATATATCATAAAGAATCCAAAAAGCGGGCGGGTATAAATATGAGAAGCGGTGCGGTTTTCGAATTGAGCCCAGAATTAGTCAAGGAAGTTCCATCAGGCAACAGACGCAAAATCCAAAAGAATTTTAAAGTGTTACTTTTAAACCACGATTAAGCAATTCTTCACACCATTACTGTGGATGTCACACTTTTTTTGAACACGATGAGTTGAAGACGGTTGCACATAAATTGATGAAATTTGGAAGGCTTATTTTCATCACTGATATCTCGAAACCGACCAAAGGATTTCTAAATATTTGTATTACGTTTTTTTAGCACTTCATACTTTTTTATTAACATAATCAGAATTAAAATAGCTTTGTATGGATTTGTCACCCGCGCTGACTAGGCCCGAACACAGGTGTACGTTCGGGTTTCTTCAGCGCGCGAGCGACTTCATTTGCTGCGCCGGATCTCGCCAGATCACAACTTAATCTCAATATTTTTATGTATTTTATATAAAAGTAGGAATTCGCAGCATTCATATTTACGGGTTATTCACGTTAACTCGAAACATGGAATAGTTCCTTTTAAGCTTAAGAAAAATATTGTACATACCTCCAGGTTCACCCTCCATTTCGCAGAATCATTTTCCAGTTCTTATTGACCGATATATTCCTATTTACTTTAGACCCTATAAAAGAGATTTATGTGGGAGATATTCAAAAAATCATTTTTGGTTTGTATTCTATTGCTAATTTTACAGAGAATTGACGAATTTCAACTTGATTCACCTAATATTGAAGATTCTGAATGAAATTTACAAAAACGTCTCTTTTTGTTATGAAAAAACTTCGTGGAGCTTGCGTAACCTCTAAATATCATTTTTTAAACGCATTCTTTTGTTGTGTATTCGAACAAATTTCCGGGCTTTATGCATATAAATAAAATATAAAAATATTCAATGCATTTCTGGACTATCCTACTCTATTCTACAGTGTATAAAATCTGAATCTAATACATTTACGTTAAAATGAAAATTGAATTTTGAGATTCGAGCTTTTGCACCTCAAAATTGCTTTCGGTAGCCGTTATCAAATAATAAAGTACAATACACAATGATAAATATTCTTCGAAATAAAGCATTCCGTGTGGAAATTTTGTCATGACGCTAGCTGGGCCCAAAGTAGGAAAAACTTGGCCCCAAATTGGGGATTTAGACAGGACCAAACCACAAATGAAACGCCTAACCCGGCCAGAGCCTAACTTACCGACCGACTTGGCCCCAACTTGGCTTTATTTGTTTTTCTAGTCTAGATTGGGCAGGTGCGCTGTTGTGGTGAAAGACTTAGTCGCCACTTGTTCACAAACCGTTCTATTTCTAAAGTCAAAGAAAACAGTGAGCATTGCCTTTATTATGATCGGACTGTTCCAGCGCTTTCTTCGCTCTCGGGGATTAAGGTATCTTCCACTGTGAAGAATGGACCTTTGCCTCAGGGTCATAGCCATAAACCCATGACAAATCCCTAGTAATAACCTTCTCGAACATTCCTGGGTTGCTTCTGATTGATTCCAATTTGTACGGTCACTTTTAAATCGCCTAAACCACTCTTTAGTTTGAGTATAACTTACAGACTCATCATTATGCTCTTTCCGAATGATGATGATGGTTTCCGAACATGCATGGCTAAGGCCTTGGCAAAAGTTAATGCACACTCTTCGTTTGCTGCATTCCGTCATCCTGAAATACGATTCGTACGTGTTTAGATGTTTACGCAACTGCGTACACTAGTCGACTAAACATTCGCAAGTCCATGTAACTTAGAACGAGGCCTCACAGAGAACCCCGCTAAACGGTAAATACCTGTTTTTGATAACTCGTAGGAAGGAAATTGCGGTGGTTCTCCTGCTTTTTAGATTCCTCCATTGCATTTATACGTCTGATGCAATTTCAATGCAATTTTAATGCAATAAGCGACAGGGCTTTCTCTACCGTCCGCGCTCATAATCCTTACGGGCGTGTGTTTCTTGCGTACATGAATGATTTGAGAGGTTTTCTCTTGGCTGTAAATAAACTTTCTTGTTAAAATTTCAGCTGTCTTCGAAAACATCAATTAATTATTACCCCACTTTAATTGAAATGTTGAAATTTGAGGAAAACCGCGAATTTCTAACACTGCAGACTGTTATAATAAGACTCAGAAAAAACAGTCCCGATTTTTACTAAAATAATACTTTATGATGGGAAATACGTGGTAAACTTCATGAAGCTTACGGAACCTTTATATATTATCTAAAAAAACGCATAAAAATTAAAAAAAAGAATTCAATGTTCGTTCAAACAACGAGTTTGAACGAACTTAGGATCTAAAATTTTTGTATTTAAACTGACTTTAAAGATATGTAAATATCTTCGAATCATGACGCTGACGCCTCTTATCTATGAGATAATGACATAGGGACACATGTATTATATAACCGAATCAAGTAATAGAATATTCCTTAGTTACATTGTCAATCCAATTCCTTAGTAACACTTTAATCATTTTCATCTATAATAATAAAAGATGAGAATTGGTCACGCGATAGTCTTATCATTGGTGGTTATTCTCAATTCTATTGGTAAATATAATAATGTAGTATATCTTTTTTTTTAGTATACGTTTTAACCTATACGAAAATCAATATATGTCAGATTTAATCCGCAACCTATATCAGGGGATTCCAGAAAGTACGTTGAGTTTAAGTTGAAGCAAATTTTTGCCAATGAGAGAACAGTCTACATGCCACATATGTACGTCCACATATGGTACATTCCTAATATTACACGTCGCAATTTACATTTCGGGCGTCTAACTTAAAATAATGAATTGCATAACTAGACACGACTACGTGCACATAAAGTATACTTTAATAATAATATCTCTATTGGTAAAACACATTCTGAATTGAGTATATTGATTTTATAATCAATAGGTGATTGCTAACTCGTGTGATTGCATCATTCGCCTGCGACTCGAAGCACTCGTCTACGTTTTCACACTCGCTTCGCTCGTGCGCTAACCTCCGACTTAATAATCTGTTTCTTCTTACAGGGTTAAGTTTGCTGTTCGAATGTTTACCTAACGGCGACCCTCTTCCTGGTTTTCCTCGCCGCCCACCCTCTGTTCCTCCTGCCAGGTCTCCTTCTGCTGCCGATCCCACTCTTCGTGCCAGATCCAGGTCCCCTATTGCCAGTAACCAATCCGCCAGATCTCCTCCTATCAGTTATCATTCTTCACTCATACTTGGTTATGAACTCCATCAAATGGGACTTATTCGGCTAATTCCTAACACCAATCCGCATCGTCGATTCGAAATTCACAGATACACTTTTCCTGCCGATAAACCAATTGGACTTAAGGGAAGAGGAGCATTTGCTTTTAAGCCCCTGCCAGCCGAAGAACGAAAAGTATTAACAACATCCACTGGTGACGTCGTTGCAATACTGGAAACGAATAGATGTCTTCGTGGAATATATCATCGAGAATCAAAGAAGCGGGCCGGTATAAACATGCGAAGCGGTGCGGTTTTCGAACTGAGCCGAGAGTTAGTCAAGGAAACTCCATCAGGCGACAAACAACCAATCCAAAGGAATTTTCAAGTGCTACGTTTAAACCACGAGTAAACAACAATTCTTCACACCAATAATCTGGATGTCACACCTTTTTTTAACACGAATTGAAGACGGTGGCACATAAATTGATGAAATTTGGAAGGCTTATTTTCATTACTGATATCTCAAACCGGACCGAAGGATTTCTAAATATATGTATTATGCCTTTTTAGCACTTCATACTTTTTTATTAACATAATTCAAAATTAATGCAAGAATGTAAAAGATTTTTTTGTATTATACGAATCGATTGCTCAAATATTAATCTCATATTATTGATGGGTAAGGAAGTTATGTTCATTTATATTATTTTAAAAATCGATTTATATGGTAAATATTTTATCACTTACATAATTTGAGGTTGAATATGAAATGGTATTTAGGTACGTGCTTATTAAATTTCATATACATTCATGATAATTGCTCAGATAATTCCATTTTACACAAAATCAAAATTTAGTCAGCAGTAATTTTCGATTCTTAATAATAAAGCGTTATATCTTCTTACAATTAATCAAAAGTAAAAATCGATTTTAAGTCGAAAAGTTCAATTACGTAAATGAATGACAGGCCTAACCTGAAATCAACTGTACTCACATTAGATTTCTACCATTCAGGGCAAATTTTGGAAAGAGTTCCACATGTTCGTTGCACTTTAATCATAAGAAGCAATTCAATTAAGGAATTCTAGGTTATTACTTCAATTCCGAATATTTGATAAGATTTGAAGAAATAAAAGCACTATGAGTTTTCAAGCACGCTGCTGTACCGACCTGTATTTAAAATTTAATATAAAGTGTACAGCTATTCATATTTTAATGTATATTAAATTTCAACTACCGTGTTAATTACCTTATTAATTAATTAATTAATTATTATTAAATGATTATTATATAATCAAGTAAATTATTTTAATATTCGGATGTTTCTTTTTGAATAGTTTGTACATTATAGTAGCATTTAGTCTTGCATCTAAATACATAAACTCTTTCCCGCTGCAATGTGAGATTTTCACTGGAAATTGTTCTATATGGTTCTTTATTAATTCACACGTTTCTGAACTTATTGCATTGCCACGTTTAGATTTACCTCTTTTATCACAAGGTACTTCGCCCCGTTGTTAAAGATCGCATATTCGATCAACTCTCCTTCTTGTTAACCCGTGCATACTAAAGGAAGCAGAGTGACAAACTTGAATTCCTTTTCCACGATTCATCACACAATCAGTATAAGTACTTGACTTCGGTCTTTTGTATCCTGCTTTTTTAATACGTTTTGGATCATTGAATAAAATGGGATTTTGTAGACAGACATCTTGCTCATTTTCATTATGGAGACTATTAAAGACGGTCAATGCAGTAGCTTACTCAAAACAATGAAGAATAATAATTATCATAATCAAATTGTACTTGATACTATTGTTGACATTTATCACATTTCTTCTGTAATGTATTTCATTACGAACTTCGTTTTTTCTTTTTGAAGGTTTCGGTTCAGACACCGATTCTGATGATGAACCCTCTGATTCTACAATACTATCTTCTGAATCGCTCGACATCATTTTTAATGCATATTACTATGAATAATAAGATTAAAAAATATGATAAAATCTGTACGTTGATATGACGCAACTGAATAGGACATGGATATTGCGCTAATAAAACAAAAGGTTTATTGAACTAATTTCAGTGCACTCGATCCTTTTGGTTAATTCGCAGATAATATTTTACAAAGCAAAACAGATTTTACAAATATTTATTAAAAAAGATTAAATTAAGGGCAGAAAGATGTCTAATGTTGAAGATGTTCCCTTTTTGCACTTAATAGCAATTTTTTAATTTATAAGTATTTGAACAAATAATTTTCGCATCATTTTGTTCGTGCACCCATTAAATAGAGCGTATTTGAATCTATATAAATACATTATGACTTTACTTTGGCTAAAAATGTCGGTAGTTCCCTTTCTGCGCTTAGCGATTCATTTATTTGTGAATATTCACGAGGACTAACGAATCTGGAAGAAGAGTCGCGATGCCGCTATTGAAGTAGTGGTTGATGTTCCCGCAGATAGGGCGGACGCCATTATTATTTACCAGGAAAAAAAATTCAACGAAATAGTTGAATTTCCAACAGAAATTATCCGACCTTGTGATGTACATACCAGGACTAAGAGTTAATTCTGGTCAATTGCGGTATTATCCACTCCAAAGTACTCCCCGTCCGAAGCCACAATAATCCTCCAAGGATCATTTAACTTTCAGAAGTACACATTAAAGTCACCTTTTGGACTAGGTAACAGTTGCTTCGTCATATTCTGTTTAATTTTCGATACTTCTTTAAATCGTTTCACTTTTAGAGAATCCTTTAATTTAAGAAACAGCCAAAAATCACAGGAAGCCTGTTCAGGACTGAATGGGGACTGCCCAAGTTGTGTAAGGCCATGTTTCAGGTCGTGGTGAAGGATTCAGCTAAATCGAACATTGTCTTAAAATAAGATGACCTTTGAAATATGTAGGGAAAAAATTTCCGAATCCCTCAGAAACCGAATTGGAACAAAAACTCACTTTCCTCCTTCTCTCGAATTTTCCTTGTGAAATGCCTCATCGTTCCAAATCGATTACGGTCGTTTGATGAATATTGACATCACTGATGACCTCAATTTGTAACTCGTGCGTTACCTCAATGCATGCATTAGATTAATTTGAGATATACCTAAGAGTGTAATAAAAAATAAAGCTCCTAGGAAATGAAAAATTTTCTCCCTTTTGTAGACAAAGACATCCTACCCAGTCTAGACTTCAATCTTTATGTATTGTAAAAGGTGCTCGTGATAGGAACAAATTACACTGCCCTGCAAATTATAATTTTTGTTAAGCGAATGAGATGGCAACTTTGTTTTCCGAATGAATTTTTCGTGCTGAACACGAATCTGGGTTCAAAAACTTTCAACCTAAAATTTGCGCTGTCTGCTACGAAACCCCCGACGTAAAGAATTTCATAGAAATCTACCAAATTAATTAAATTTTTTGTAAAATTTTTGGATTATTTGTAAGCTTGTGGAATATTTGTATTACTATACCAAACTTGTGTTCTGTGCTCCGAATACGACTATATTTTCGATGAGATCTACAAGAATGATTATCATTGGCAGAGGTTGACGCTCGCTAACGACATTTTTTTAAACTTATAATAACATTCAATTCTGTTGGTTATCTTAAATCAAAATAGCGCTGGAGACAAGCAGAGACGACAAAATGCTTTCAGAGCTTTTCCGAAAATTCTGCATTGAAATCACAACAAATTTCAGATATTTCTAATTTCCCATTTTGTTTTCCCGTGGTTTGAGTCAAACACGTCATTCTGCTCAGTTAATTTTTCAGTAAACCTCGTTTTTTATTGTGAATATTGATATCGATCAAAGTGCCGCTTCTTATGGCTTTTCATCATTCAGTCCAGCTCAGTGCAATTTATATCTCATTGTGTATTATTTTTACCATACAAAAAAGGAATTTTATAAAGAAGGACTTATTATAGTAATTACAAATAAGAGTTGGGCAAATGGAATATTCGAAATCTGGAATATTTAGATGTGATAATGTGCAGAAATAATGTACGATATGTGCGAAAGTCAAAGAGGCTTTCTAAGTTATGAAATTTCCCTACTTCTAGTTTGTTAGGAATCGTCTTTGCTGGATTCAATGGGAATCAATAAAATTACGACAATTCAAAATTATTTCAATATAAAAATAGATTATTAGTACGAGAATATACATTTTTTAATTCGATTCGGAAATGATCGGTAAGAAATCGAAATCAATCCGAGAGGATGATTTTTTGATGAAACAGTTTAATTTTCAAGCCAAATACAAATTTTTAGAAGAAATTGAAATTTCCAAGCCCAAAAGTTGAATTTTCCACAAAACAGTTCATTTTTAACCCAGACAACTTTTCGATCATAAAAGATGAATCCCCAACAAAATAGATGAATTTTCAATCCAAAAAGATGAATTTTAAACCAACATGATTATATTTCGAACTAAAAAGAAGCATTCTCAACAAAATACATGACTTTTCTACCAATAGTTAATTTTTCAACTTATAAATAATAAATTTCCTACCAAACACGGAATAGTTGTATTTTTTGATAAAAAATTAATTTTTAACAAAAAAAAACGAATTATCAATAAAAAGTTAAATTTTTTGTCAAAAATAAATTAATTTTCCACCACGAACATTAATTTTTTACCTAAAAGGACGAAGGTTTAAAAATATTTATCAACATTAACAAAAATGTAGCTATTTTAAGCCAAAAGTACAAATTATCTACAAATTAGTT
>CAKNWU010242133.1:0-14655 GCA_932072015.1 Andricus quercustozae | reverse complement strand
AAAAGATTCGAAAATAATTTATAATTTGAAAAGATTTACCGGTTTAAACATTAAAATTTAGGGTTTTAAATATTTTTAAAACAATGCTTTTAAGAATTTTCAAAGGTTTTAAGAGACCAGAAAATTGTTCGGTTGAAAAATTAGATTTATATAACCTTAAAGACAAGTAAACTTAAAAAACAAATAGGTGTATGAAATTTTTATTTTTCGTAACAAATTATTTTGCCCTTAAAATTAATGCTTGTTTATTGGAAAAAATGTCAAGATTGCACTAAATATACAATTTTAAAATTTAATGAAAAATAACAAGTTCAGTAGAAAATAGTCGGTGATATCATCAACATTTAATTTGTTCCTCTTTTCAATTTCCTGATTTAAATTGAACCATCTCTATCCTTACTTCCAACTGTTTCTTAATAAGTTTTTGCATTTCTCTTCCACTGAATGTGAGTATCTAAAGTAAAAAACAGGTTTTGGAGTTTCAGAATGAATAAATTTTTCAGTTTCATATTGATCTCAAAGGAAAGCTTAGATTTCTTCATTAAGGAAACTTAAGGTTAAAAAATGTGATTATTACATTTTTTTCTTGAATTTTAATTACTATTAAGGAAGTTACAAAATCGCAATGGCTGGTATCCTCGAGAAATACAGTTGACGCTTAGAAAGATGTTTGAAACATTCATAAAACGTTAAAAAAAAATTCCTATCGACACTCAGATTGATATCTAAGAACTATTAGCAAAACTTGCTTTTTTCCAAACTAGCCTCAGTTGAGATAACCAAATTAGACTGATTTATGAAAGATCAACACGAATATCTCAAATGAACAAACTTGGAGACTGTGGTACATGAGATAAAGATTGGAATACCATGTAATAAAATACCAGAATATTCATTAGTTTCACTGTTAACCGAATTCTTGATTAACGCATTCATCAGTTTTTCCGCTAATAACCAAAAATGGGCATCGTTTATACTCTCGTTTTCATCTTGACTCTCATCCTTAATTATATTGGTAAATATAATACTATAATAAATCTTTAATTTCAAAATCATTTTTAAGCTTTTCGAAGAAATAATTTTTTTGACGTAATCCGCTTTCTATCCCACTCGCTATTCCTTTTCAAAATCTATTTCAGTTTATTAAAAATGAATACGAATTAATTCTCAATTAATTCTCACGCAATGCAGAAGGTTTGTGTTATTAAAATGGAATTTAAAAAACATTGCTATTGATAAGGTATTTGTCCGAATTTCAGAACCAGACAGTATATTGAATGAAAGTGAAAGAGGTAATTTCACGACTCAAAAAATAAATTCTAATACATTAATCCAGTAACCTTTGTTTATGCCGATTCTTAATCACAGTCTAAAGTTTAAAAACATTCATATGTAAAGAAATGAAATTTTTAAATTCATGTAGGTACTTGGCAGTGTTTTTTACACGTATGCAGTGTTTATTTTAAAGATAACAGTATGAAAAATATTACATAACCGGATAAATTTCGGACTTGAAAAGTTAAATTAAAAACACAGCCGGATCAAATTGAGAATGCCAAGATTACAGATTTTATCGGATTACCTCCATTTTTCAAGCACATATTCCGGGAAATTATTATAATTATACTCCTACGGGAAAAACTCGACTGACATGTCAGATGACAAAACGGAGAATTCTGAATTTATCAAATAAGAATAAATATATTTATTATTTTCCGTGTTATTGTTCGCAGATGTTTTCTGAATTATGGATTTGCGATACTTTTTCTGTTCTCCAGAAATGTCTTGCTTGCGTGTATAATTGTTTTAAATTACATTAAATTACATTACATTCTGTAAAAAAAACATACTAAGTACAACTTTTACCGGAGTATTCCCGCATCCCTGATCCCTCAATATTGCTGATCCAGCTTTCTAAAAATTTCCCAGGACAATATTTCTCTATGTACTTAGCCTTTCCTCGTAATTTTGCCACAAAGAGTTTATGATATACCAAAATGCTGAAAAAAATTAATCTTCTGTTGCTTCTTGCAGAGTTAAGTTCACAATTCGAATGTTTGCCTAATGGTGCACCTATTCCTGGTGTTCCTCGTGGTGGCCTATTTTCTTCTTCTGATTTGTTCAGTACTGACCTTCCTGCTACATCTCATTCTCCAAAGAGGGTTTGTTCTCCTACTGACCCTCCTCTTCTTCTAAGGTCAAGGTCTCCTCCTGTCATGCGTTTGGATCCACCTATCAGGTTTCCTTCTTTCGACAGATCTGGATATGGACTTGAAGAACTTCCATTTATTCGGCTTACTCCGATTAGAAATTCGAACCGGATGTTCGAGTTGCGGAGATACACTTTTCCTGCAGATAAAGGAATTGAAATACGCGGAGCACATAATATTTTTAGTCCCATATCAACTCACGAACAAATTGTATTAGCAACAAACGATGGTGACGTCTTTGCAATATGGAACAACACTTATTTCTTTTCTGGATTATATAAATACAGTCGTCGCCTTCGCAATAAAGGACGTGCAAAAATCAACATGGAAAGCGGCAGAATTTCCTCATTGACCAAAAAGGAAATCAGGGAAGTTCCAGTAGGCAGGAGGCACTCAATATTACATAATTTTATAATAGAGCGCGTAAACCACAATTCGCCGCACCATTAATTTAATTTAAAGAGTATATTCAATTTTTTGTGATCCAAAGTTAAATGTTACAACTAACTTGTAATTACCAATAATAATAAAAAGTTCTGTTTCATTCCTTCACGAACAAATTTGTTGATGATAATTTTCATAGGCTGATAATGACTTACCTATAATAGTTTTCTTCTATTAATAATAGATGTATTAAACGTTTTTATTATACTTGTCCATTACTTTATATCTGCAAGGTCAATGATACAGAAAAATGTATTTATTTTAGAAAAGGCGACTAATCCCAATAGTATAGTGTTTTCTAGGAACTTTCCGAGGAATCTTTTCACGTGAGTCTTCATGTTAGAGGTCAACGGTTCAATTGCTGAGCCTTTGCCTTTGACATTTTTTCTATATACTTTTACAGCAATGCGATTTTGAAGTTTAGCAGGCCAAAATTCATTAGAAAAATATACCGGCACTAAATGTACAAAATGACAAAATGCCCATGACTGATGATATATCATCAGTCCCAGTATACATACTAGGATACCAACGAGTCGAAAGGTTCGCAAGAAAAATCCAACACAAAAACAAAAAATGCCTTTGACATATTGGACTGTAACTATCTTAAGCCTGAGGTTTTTTTATTGATGGAAGCCTAAATAGACACCCAGAGCTAGCTAATGTCACCTTAAAGGCTCGCATTCGATGTGTTAGAACAACAGTAGTAAAAGACGAACTCTAAGCTATACATCATATACGCAGTCTTGTGACTGATACAACATCTTCGCAAGAGATTTGAAACAGCGTATTAAATTGATAACGTTTATATCTCATCAGGAACTTGACTTAGTCCGCGACTGAAAATAAAAAATCAAGTTCATCCTAGAACAAGTTTTTAATAACACAATGATAACAGTATATATGGGGCAGAATACGTCAAGTGTTTCCACCTAAAATGATTTTTTTTTATCAGGTTGAAACTTGGCTACAGTATAGTCCTAGTGGACCTATATTAATTCACCAAACAGTAGGTTTATTCATCAATCGGTTGTTAACATACAGGGGCCTGATGTTTTCACTTTTTCAGGTGCTTTTTCACCTTCACGTTAGTGAAAAACTGAATAGAAAACGATAGAAAAAAATGTAATTAAAATCATAATTACCGAGTAATTAGCAATGAAAGATTAACCAATTAAAAAAATGCGTTAGATAGCCGACAGTCCATGTAACATTGCTGAGAGTGTGCGAGAATACAAGTTCAGATCGTATAATTTCCCTTCCGTTAATTTTTGTAGAAGGTATTGAGTCGTTAGTGCAACTTTACACTTAAACGAGATTCGAAAATTAAAATGTTTTTTTTTTTAGTAGCAACCAAATTAGAAAAGATTGCTTGACGAGTTAATTTTTTTACTGAAAATACATGCGTTGTTTGAAATCTCTAGAACCCTCCTGAATTCTTAGCATTCTGCAGAATTCTCCCGAGTTCTGTAGCAATAATTACTTTAACATTTTTTAATTACCCTGAACACTTTTGAATGCATTGAATTATTTGGAATTTCAAGACTGAGCTTGAAATCTATCTGAAAATTTCATGAAATATTTAATATCTATATGAAATCTTTGTGAAATATTTGAATTCTTTGCGAAATATTTAAAATATTTGCGAAATCTTTGAAATGTAAATGAAATCTTTGGGAAGTCGTTGAAAATTTTGCGCAATCTTTAAAATCTATCTGAAATGTTTGCGAAATATATGAAAAGTTTGTGAAACCTTTGCAATCTTTGGTAAATAATTAAAATCTTTGTAAAATCCTTGGAAATCTTTGTAAAATTTTGGAAAAGGTATTAAAATCGTTGTGCACTCTGTGGTATCGATCTGAAATTTCAATCAAATATTTTTAATTTATACGAAATCAAATCATTGTGAAATCTTTGGGAAATTATTGTAAAGTGTGTCCAATCTTTGAAAACTATATGAACTCTTTGCGAAATATTTTAAATGTTTGTGAAATCTCTGAAATCTTTGGAAAATAATTAAAATTTTTGTGTAATCTTTGGGAAATAATTGAAATCTTTGTGCAATCCTTAAAATCTACAAGAAATATTTACGAAAATTTTGAAATCTTTGTGAAATCGTTATGACATTTTTTTGAAATCTTTGCGAAATATTTGAAATATTTGGTAATATTTGTGAAATTTGTGAAATTTTTGAAAAATCCTTGACATTTTTGTATGCATAATATTATTCTTCTATGTACAAATTGTGCAATTTAATGTGATAAGTCTATGTCCCTGTATTTTATTGTATAGTTTTAATATTTTCCGTGAAAATAATAAAAAATACTTTTTTGTACATCTAAAAAGTTGTTCTTTTTTCACCTAATTGCATAATAAAATATTTGAAACACTCTTGGAAGATAATTTTACGTTAAATAGTGCAAGTGAATACTTTCACCAAAAATATTTTACGTTGAAACCATTGCATATAAAGATACAATAATATCTAAGAAAATGTAAAAATAAGTTTGAGCTTCAGAGCTTCAAGGTGAACTGAAATTTGGTTGCTTTTATGGAAATTACTTCATTTAAATATTTGTCATCCTAGGTCGAAAAAAAATATTTGTATAAAAAAGCAATAGTTTCTGCTGGTACTTTCTTTTTAAGTATTACAACTTTAAATAATAACGAAGTTCGCAACAAAGTGTACAATGTCTACTGGACATATATGTATATTCGAGATTCAAAGATAAATATTTTTAAATTAAAAGAATCCTATCCTATAAGAAAAACAAATTTCTTACCAAGCATTTTATTGAAACTTGTGTCTTCCTTCCATAAATTCACTTTGTTTATTTTTGATGTTATTTTCTACGAATTAAACAAATAATACGCATACTAGCGTAATATGAGTTTGAGCAAATTTGTAGGTATAACTTGGGCGACAAATTTTGTTAAATATAATGTTATTGTAGCTTGTGTCCTTTTTCCCAAAGGGTAATTTTTTGTTTTTAATATACTTCTGTAACAAGAGTTTATAGAAAATTTGCAGATCCTTTTCGGGTGAACAAATTTTGTCTATTCATTTTTTTTGTACCTTGTGTCGTTTTTCAAAAAAATTTATTATTTTCATTTTTAATGTTGTTTCTTACGAAGAAAACAAAAAATACGTGTCCTATACAAAAGTGATTAATAACAAATTTGTAGATATATTTTGGCTACATATTTTTTGTTGATTTATCTTTTTTTTATCTTGCACAGTTTGATCGCAAAATGGAATTATTGATTTTTCATTATTTTTTGTGCGATCAAAATCTGAGTTTTCAAATTTTCAAGAAAATTCAAAAAGTTGTTACGATAATCTTGTAGGGCTTTCATAGAGTAATGTTTTTCTTTTCTTGGTTTATTCCATATCGTGCGTTGTTTGGTCCAAAATGTTCATATCCTTTTGTATATTTGGAGTTTGAAAATGCTATAAAACTCTGATAATTTTCTTTTTATGGAAACAAGTCGTGAGGATAAGTTGTTAAAGTTTCTGCTTACTACGAATAGTCTCTATTTTTTTAAATTCAAAATAGCTGGCTAACGAACTGGACCTTTCTTTTTGGTACCTAAAACTAGTGTGCCAAAGCAAAACCTAATCAGATTATTCTTTCAAAAGTTATCCGCTATACAGACGACAACAACAACAACCACGACGACAACAACGAGGAGCACAGACAGACAGACACCGTCGCTAAACTTTTTTTTTCGGATTCAGAGGGTCTTAAAACGTGGAGTTTAAGACATTTTTTAAAAATCCGTTTTGTCAGCAAAAACATTTCGAATTTTCAAATTAGCGTCTTCTACCACATTTGTTCAACCTTAGGCGTTGTTTCAGGGAAGATTCCACATGCGCGAAACGCCGCCTTTTCTAAAGTAAATGCATTTTTCTATATCATTTACCTTACCAATTGGAAATGATGATTTACGTTAGGATGGTCTTTCCCATAACAAAATTATTGTAGGTATATCATTATAAGCCTATTATAATTTTCCTCAAAAAACTTTTTCGTGAAGGAATGAAACAGAACCATTTCATTTGTTTTCGAAAAAGATTGGTTGGGGCTTTGACGAAATAAAGAAGGCTTGGAAACTATATAATATATTGACTTTTTATTATTATTTGTAATTACAAGTTACTTGTAACGTTTTAAGATGACTTTGAGTCACACACATTTTTATAAATTCTTTAAATTTAATTAATGTTGCGGCGGACTGTGGTTTATCCGCTCTATTATAAAATTACGTAAGATTGAGCGAGAAGGGCCTACTGGAGATTCCCTTATTTCCTCTGTGGTCAATGGGGTAATCGTGCCGCTTTCCATGTTGATTTTTGCCCGTCCTTTATTGTGAAGGCGCGTACTATGTTTATATAGCCCAGCAAAAAAATAGGTGTTGTTCCATATTGCAAAGACGTCACCATCGCATGTTGATAATACAATTTGTTCTTGGGTTGGTATGGGCCCAAAGATATTCCGTCCTACGCGTATTTCAAGTCCTATATCGACAAGAAAAGTGTATCTTCGAAATTCGAATACCCGGTTCGGATTTTTAAGCGGAGTAACCCGAATAAATGGAAGTTGGTCTAGTCCATAGCCAGATCCGTCGAAAGAAGGAAACCTAATAGGTGGATCCAAACGCGTGACAGGAGGAGACCTAGTCCTTGGTCGAAGAGGAGGTTCAGTAGGAGAAGAAAACCTGTTCGAAGAATGAGATTTGGCAGGAGGAAGAGTACTGGCTGGAGGATGTTGTGTATCAGAAGAAGAAGATGAGCCGCCACGAGGAACGCCAGGAATAGGTGTGCCATTAGGCAAACATTCGAATTGTGAACTTAACTCTGAAAGAAGCAACAGAGGATTTTTTTTAAGTATGTTGGTATGCCATAAACTTGTAGCGGAACAATTGCGAGGAAAGGCTGATGACGTTGGGAAGTGATTGTCTGGGGAAATTTTTAGAAAGCTAGAACAGCAATATTCTGAGAACATTAGTCGGGAAGGATCCTGGAAAAGTTATATATGGTATGTTTTTTACAGAATGTAATGCGCTATTACACCCTTATGCAGCATTCTTATTTAATGCGGCTTCAAACTTTATGATATCGATATTTCGTTTTCTTCAATAGCACGCTCTTGTGAATTAACAGTCTTCTTTCATTGTGGGAAGTCGATTGTTCTTCACTTGTTTTTCATGAAGTTATGTACAAAACAAAGAAAAAATCACCGACTTCTGATAATGCAAGAGCATCGTTCATCCACCTAAACGCTCGAATTACGCAAACTTTGTTCCAATATAAATTGAGGAACCATTCAAACCATCGTCAGAATGTCGATTTTCTAAATTCATTTTCAAGCAGATTTTTTGGTTTCATTATATATTCACGTTGAATCGGTTTTCATAATTCAAACAAGAAAATCTGTATGTCAGTCAACTTCTTTTCCATAAAGAATTAAGTTTAAGATCACCCGCTTGAAACGTCGGGCTAAATGCGGATTCCGGAAAATTTGTTTGAATTTCGGCATAAATCGGAAATTCTCCGTTTTATCATCTGATGTGTCACTTGATTTTTACCCATTGGAGTCCGCAATATGTGCTTGAAAAATAAAGCCATTTTGATCAAATCCGTCATTTTGGCAATCCCAAGTTAATCCGGCTGTGTCTATAATTTATATTTTTAAATTTGAACTTTATCCGCTTATGTAATATTTTTTATGTTGTTATCTTAACAATAACGCTACGTGTTTTCTAAATACAATTTGTTTAAAAGTAAGAGCTTTCTTTCTAACTATTAAGTTGCTAAACCGGTACAAAAAAAGTATACTGCATTAATGTATTAGAATGTTTTTATTTTCTGAGCGGACAAATTTGTGGTTCCACTGTTACTCAATGTACTTCCTGGTTCTGACATTCGGAAAAGTTTCGTATCAATAGAAAATGTTTGTTAAATTCCACTTTTACGACATACATATTCTGGATTCCGTTGGAATGAATTGCGAATGAATTCGTATTCATTTCGAACAAAATCCAATAAAGTTTGGAAAAGGATAGCAATTGGGATTGAATGCGGATTACGCCGGACGAATTTATTTTTTCGGAAAGCTAAAATTTTTTTTAAATTGTAGATATATTATAGTATTATACTCACCAATAGAATTAAGGATGACTATCAATGTGAAGAACGGAGTATAAACTATCCCCATTTTTGTCTGTTAAGGGAAAAACTGATGAATGCGTTAATCAAGAATTTCTTTAACAGTGTACCTAACGATCTTATCTAATATAATGATCTTATCGATGCAATACCTCATGTTTATATAATATACTATAGTCGACGATTTTGTCCTTCTGAGATATTCATATTTATATTTCACAAATAAGTCTAATTTGGTTAGCTTAACTGAGGCTTAATATAAAGCGATTTTTTCTAACTGACCTTCGAGAGGCGCACAGAAGAAACAAAATGTAAGCTTTACAGCGATTTCAGAGTAATCTTTACCGTCAACAAAAACTAACTTCACATGTTAAGACTTACCCACCACATGGAAAATAGTTACGATGTCAACTCTATTAAATCTTGTTTTGTTTCGTTGCGAAAGAATTTAATTTTATCCACTTGAAAATTACCCGCACCAAAAATTCACCCGGAACCGAACCGAGCTTTTCGGGTCCGGATCCAGGAGTTTGCATTAATAGACGCGATCCAAAAAGTTCTGTCCGAGTCTCTAAAATACCCTATCCGGTATTATGAGGATCGGGTCTCTAGATCACCTGGCCGAAAATCTTCGGAACGGATCTGTGCGTGATATACGTACCAGGCCCGGTGTTTTTCGGTTCGGGTCTCCAGTAGACCCGATCCGTTGCGCATTAGATTTATGTCGCAATTCCAAATGCACAGTAGACTTTTGTGGCTTTTGGGGTTGCGAACTAGATTTATATAGCTCTAGTCGTTGCGCACTAAAGTTATGTTGCACTTCCGGATGCGCAGTAGACTTATGTGGCATTTTTGTTTTCGCACTAGAGTTATGTTGCACTTCCAGCTGCGCAGTAGGAGTATGGGGTATATTTAGTTGCGCACAACGACTAGAAATAATGATGTACATTATGCTCTTCTCCCCCATAAGAAAACTATTGTAGGTGAATCATTATAAACCTATTATAATTTTCATCAAAAAACTTTTTCGTAAAGGAATAAAACAGAACCTTTTTTATTTGTTTCCGAAAAAGATTGGTTGGGCATTTAAGGAATAGAGAATGTTTGGGAACCATATAAGATATTGGCATTTTATTATTATTTGTAATTACAACTTACTTGTAAAGTTTTAAGATAACTTTGAATCAAACAAATTTTTATACATTTCATTCCCCAATACCCGCGCCGGAACTTGCGACTTACAAAATCGTTCAGAAGAATCTGTGTTGATCTTCGCTCGATTAGTGACGTCACAGAGAAGCAATGTGGCATATAGTCCTCTAGAGAACTAAGTAATCTCATGCGCAACTTAGATTCTTATGAACGAACGTGGTTGTTCGTTCCGCAGCGGTGAAGCATCGTGCATGTTTTGTCACGCTCGATACGATCGCGTAGCAAGCATCATGCTCGTTGGTAAACGACGCTGTATCCTGCTTGTTGTACAATTCACTATTAATCGAGTCAGTGGAGCCGCGGAACGTGGTTTACACGCTCTACTATAAAATTAACTAAGACTGGGCGATAAGGGCCTACTGGAACTTTCCTGAGTTCTTCTGTGGTCAATGGGGTAATCGTGCCGCTTTCCATGTTGATTTTTGCCCGTCCAGTGTTGCGAAGACGAGGATTATACTTATATAGTCCAGTTAAAAAATCAATGTTGGTTAATATTGCAAAAACGTCGCCATTGTATGTTGATAATACAATTTGTTCTTTAGTTGATATGGACTTAAAGATATGCCGTCCTCCGTTTATTTTAATTCCTTTATCCGCAGGGAAAGTGTATCTTCGAAACTCGAACACCAGGTTCGGATTTATAATGGAAGTAAGCCGAATAAATGGAAGTTGGTCAAGTTCATATCCAGATCCATCAGAAGAAGGAAGCCTGATAGGTGGATCCATACTTTGGGCAGGAGGAGACCTTGACCTTCGACGTGGAGTAGATTCAGTTGGAGAAGAAGACCTGATCGGAGAACGAGGTCTAGCAGGAGAGAGAAAACCGGCAAGTGGATGCTGTCTATCAGAAGAAGAAGGTGGGCCGCCACGAGGAACTCCAGGAATAGGGGCACCATTAGGCAAACATTCGAATTGTGCACTTAACTCTGCAAGAAGCAACAGGGGATTAATTTTTTTTAATATGTTGGTATATCATGAACTTGTTGAGGCAGAATTGCGGTTGGAGGCTAGGGACATCAAGGGAAGATTGTCCTGGGACATTTTTAGAAAGCTAGACAAGCAATATTCTGAGAACATTAATCCAAAGGGATCCTGGAAAAGTTGAATGGCGATTTTCTAAATTCATTTGAAAGCAGATTTTTTTGTTTCATGATTTCTTCACGTTGAATTGGTTTTCACAATTGAAACAATAAAATCTGTATATCAGTCAACTTTTTTTCCATCAAGAATTAAGTTTAAGATCACCCGCTTGAAACGTCGGCCTGAATGCGGATTCCGGATAATTTGTCTGAATTCCCGCATAAATCAGAAATTCTCCATTTTATCATCTGTCATGTCACTTGATTTTTAACCGTTGGAGTCCAAAATATTTGCTTGAAAAATAAAGCTATTTCGATCAAATCCGTCATTTTGGCAATCCGAAGTTAATCCGGCTGTGTCTGTAATTTATCTTTTTAGGTCCGAAATTTATCCTTGTATGTAATCTTTTTTGCATTATTATCCCAACAATAACACTACGTATTTTCGATATTGATTTTTTTTATAAAAGGAATTAATTCAATCGGTATGAGAAAAGCATACTGGATTAATGTATTATAATTTTTTTTTTTGTGAACAGACAAATTTCCGGTTCCACTTTAACTCAATGTATTTTCTGGTTTTGACATTCGCACAAGTTCGCTATCAATAGAAAAAGTTTTTTACGTTCCATTTTTATGACACACACATTCTGGGTCTCGATGGAATGAATTGAGATTGTATTCGCTTACATTTCGAACAAACTCAAATCAAGTTTGGAAAAGGATAGCATTTAGGATTGAATGCGCATTACCCAGGACAATTTGTTTTTTTCGAAGAGCTTAAAAATGTTTTCAAAATTATAGAAATATTATAGTATGATATTTACGAATAAAATTAAGGATGGCCGTCAAGGTGAAGACCACATTATAAACGATTCTCATTTTTTGTCTATTAGGGGAAAAACTGATGAATGCGTTTATCAAGAATTTGTTTAACAGTCTACCTAACGATCTTATCTAATCTAATGATCTTATCTAATAACTCATGTTTGTATCATGTACTATAGTCGACGAGCTTGTCGTTTTGAGATATTCATATTTATATTTCATAAATAAGTCTAATTTGGTCATCCTAACTGAGGCGAGTTTGGTCGGGTTCCACATTTACAAGAGGGGTGAATCTTTTTTGTGTTGCTTCTGACCTGAAATTATGCCATTATCATTAAAAAAATCTATCTTATCAAATATGTATCTTTTTACAGACATTTTTTACACTAGGAGATAATTTGTGGTGGGTTCCACATGCGCTAGACGGAAGACATTTTTTGTTGTTGCTTTTGGCATGCATCCCATTATCAACAAAAACGTGGACACTTTTTAAATTAGCGTTTTTAAAGAATTTTTCAAACTTGAGGGGTTGATTTAGAGTGTGTTCCACATGCGCTAGAGAAATTAAAATGTTTTCTGATGCTTGTGATATGAAATGCCACTATTATCAGCGAAATACTCTTAATTTTAAAATTAGGGTATTTTTGCAGCTTTTTTTAACTTTAGGGATTTATTAATGGAAGTTTTCGCATGCACGAAACGTAGTCTTTTCTCTAGTAAATATATTTTTCTATAACATCAGGGGTTGCATAAGATGGAAAAATTGATCAAAACTTTACAGGAATCGGTAAGAAGTCCAGTCGAAGAAAAAATGCTGACAAATTTATAAGCATGATTAGCAAAACTGCCTAAACATTACAGCAAAAGCAAATAGATCTATAGCTTAGTGTTGACACTAGATCTAAAGCATAAGCTAAACACATTTGTGAAAACTTCATGAGAAAGAGAAATGGAAGCTACGTCTCTAGCAAAGTTTGAATCAATCTTCAGATGTGAGTACTGCATACCTCCTATAGAAATAATAAATTGTAGGGGTCGTTACTAAAAACTCTTCGAAAAGTATCTAAAACCTAGAATTAAAAAACCTTTTAAATCAAATGCAAAGATGCTTAAGACGTTGGAAAAATGAAAATATTTAAATTTGTCATAAAAATTATATTATAGTAAGATTATAATTGATAGAAAATTTAGAAGGTGCGTGTTCTCAATGATTCGTCTGGTCAGCATTCTAAGGATGGGTCAAATTCTGACGAGGAAGAACTTGATTTGTTCTTGTAAGATAAAGAGAAAGAGGAACTTTTGTTGATCATAAACCAAAATGATTGGCAATGAGAAATTAATTTGTACTATTAAAACGTTTTACATGTTATTAAATATAATACTTTTTGATTCATATTCATATTTACTTGTATATTTTTAAATCATTTATTCAAAAGATAAATTTCACGATATAAAAAAACTACTTTGCCATATTAAATTATCTTTCTGAAGAATAGAACCAATTTATTTTATTTATAAAAATGAATAAACAGCATTATTGAAAATCATGACGAAATTAAATAAATATGCAAATTTTTGATCGATCTCGATAGACTTGCGAGACACTCGTTTTAATAATATGAAGTGAGACGAGATATTGTCTTCGAAAAACAAGAGATAGTCTCGAATTCAGTTATTTCTCGCTTTTAGCGTTCGATGAGCATCACTATGTTATTTTGAAAAGTCGAAATATTTTTGCATGTGAAACCCACCCTAAATCAACCCATAAAGTTTAATGATTGATTTTTTATACCAGGGATGTTACAGAATTTTTATTTTCAAATGCCAGATATTTTTCAGGTTATTTGAAGGATAATTCAAATAAAATTTGAAACTATATGCTAACAGGTCCATTCTAAATAAAATTAGAGAGTTTTATACAAAAAGAAACACACCATCAATGAAGATTGATTGCTTTAAATTAAACTGATTAAACTCTGATTTGATATGTATCTATATTTTTATTTATTTTCAAAGCCACTTGTATTTAAATATTTGTAAATTTGGAACTTATTGATGCCAAGATTTTTATGTACGTATCTGAAACTCTTGCTCTGTCGACAATTTTTTATAACTTTTTATTTGCTGATCCGTAGCAGATAAGTCTTGCCTAACAGACGCTTTCTATTTAAATATTGTTAGTCAAATACTGTTATATTTTAATTAGTAACATTTTTCAAATCTTGAATTATGTATCTTTCATATTTGAGAAACTTCCATGTACAATTGATAATTTAAAAATTGTTGAATTTGAAACGTCTAAACATTGTCTAATATTGCGAAATCAAAATTGTTTCTTATCAAACGCTAATAATTTAAAATTGTGTAAGCATTAGAAACAGTGACCAAAATTTTATAGTAAATTTTTTTTAATTAAATGCTCAGGGATAAAATAATTTGAAATTAGAAGTTTATAAAATTTGAAAATAAAATAAAGAGCAATTTTTAAACTTATTTAGATATTAAAGAAAACCTTAAGTTTCTTCATTTAGGAAATTTAAGGATGTTCTAGGTGTACTGTTAAGTTCTAAGTTACTTCCTCTTGAACTTGATTTATAAAATTGACAAAACAAAACCTTCATTAATTACTGCAACTTTTATAAGAAAACCCCAATAGTAAATAATAAAATGGTTGAGGTTAAAATTGTTTAGAGATATTATTTTCATTCAATTT
>CAKNWU010242096.1:0-10149 GCA_932072015.1 Andricus quercustozae | reverse complement strand
CTGGAAGTATAATACTGCGCAGCGCTGTGTACGGTAAAATAATATATTTCGCTGCCCTAAGGAAAATATAACCGTACTGCGTATAGTCTTTTGAATTTTCTGTGCAGCCGTACACGATTAGAAATTGCATTAAACTGTACTAGATACTACAGAATTTAACTGCGCTGTAATAAATAATACATACGTCTACTGCACAGCTATTTGTATTATGAATACTGTGTATGTACTGTGTATGATAACAATAATGATAATGATATATGATATATGATACAATACTGTGGATGTGAATACTGCATGGCATAATAATACTGCGCATTACTATCCGTGGTAGAAAACTATTGCATTGATAGTTTACTACGTAGCTGCATCCATTGCAGAAGACTACTATACAGTCATGGGCGTGAAAGAATAATATCGCGCAACGTTATATATGGTAGAAAAATAGTGTGAAGCTCTAAATATAATAGAAATACATTGCTGTGTTTCTAGAATTTTCTGCACCTTTCTACGCGATTAGAAACTGCATTAAACTGTTTTAGATACTACAAACTTTAACTGCGCAGTAAAATATCTTGGAAGTCTACGGCACATCAATAAATGCTTCAGAAATTTACTTCGCATGCCTGTTTGTTGTAGAAGTATACAGTGCAGTTGTTTACAATGCACAGATCTACTTCGCAGCCCTACGTATGATGAAACTGTACTAAGCAGTCTTCAGAATTTTCTGTACTATTAGAAACTGTTTAGGCTGTTTTAGATACAATACAATTTATCTGCGCAGTCATAAATATATCAGAAGTTTACTGCACAGTCATAAATACTTCAGAAGTCTACTAGGTGACACTTTGGCACCTAGGGGTTACGCAGGTGTCCTAACGGCCTCTCGGGGACACTAGACGACCTCCCAGAGTATTCAGTCTTACCCCTGCATGCGGGGCTCTGCAGGGGCAAACCTTTTATTTACCTAGCTTCTCGTGGGATCAAAATGAATCATGCAAAACCAAATCAACAATCGAAGGAAGGAGGAAGGGAGTTGGCGGAGGTGGGAGAGGGGTTGGGCCTTAAAGGGTCTAACATAACTTTTTTCCCTCCATCTGTCTCTCTGGCAAGCCAAATTCAGGTGGCGGCTGTGCCCCCAGCTCCCTCCGGAGCTGCGGGATTCATGGTCCCTATGAAAGAGGCTATGGTTCCCTAAAAATGAGACTGAAGAGGCAAGCGCAGCAGGCTAGCAGAAAAGCAGCGGGAGCTGGAACGTCGGCAGCTACAGGGCTGACATCCAGCACTGAGGCTCAGAAGAGAGGTAGGGGCTCAGAGGACACCCCACCGGGGGTAGCTAAGATTAAGAAGAGGCACAAAGCGGCCCAGCAGCCGACGAACAGAGAGTCGGCGGGAGTTGGACTGACGGCCGCTCAGAGGTCTAACCTCCTGGCGATGGTGGTGACCGATGGCAGTTACGCGGACTCAATGCTCACTACGGAGCAGTATGAGCTCTTCAGGGAGGCTACCTGGAGGGGGCTCAAAAGAGTGTCCCCAGATCAATAGCCAAGATTCGTGACCTCCTTCAGCAGGGGAGGGGTGTTCGTATTTTTGGCAGCCGACCTAGCGGCTAAAGCTTGGCTACTCAAAGCAGTGGCCGAGACAAAGCTGTGGAAAGGTGTAACGCTTAAGGTGGGTGGGTTTGAGTTGCTCCAGAAGATTGTGAGAGCTACTGCCTGGTTCCCGGGTAAACCGGAAGACCCATCTGAGGAACTCCAATAGCTGGAGGGTTTCAACCCCTCACTTGAGACAACGTCCTGGCGAATCGTCAGGCACGATAGGCCTCAAGAAGAGGACACAGCAAGTGGCAACAAGCATCTCCTAGTTCTGCAGATTTCTGAATCCCAGACGAGGGCTCTTGCGGCCCTCAAAAACAAGCCCTTCTATCACTTTGGACATATCAACTTTAGGTTTGCCGGCCAGGGACAGGAGGAGCATTTTGAGACGCAGGAAGATATGGAGCAGACCTAAATGACTGCTACTGGTTTTACCATTACCCAGATTAACGTGCATCACAGCAAAGGAACCTCTGCAGTTTTGCAGAGGGGCATAGCTGCGAGGCACACAGGTATCTCGCTAATCCAAGAACCTTTGTTAGTTCGAGATACCATAAGGGGATTAGGGGGGGGGGCTGGTCTTTTTTGTTACAGGGACCCCAAGGCGGCCAAACCAAGGGCCTGCATACTGTCAAGAGGAGTTTACGTTGTCCCGCTGCTTGAGCTATGTTCGAGAGGCCTCATGGTGATAGCCACGGATGTCAAAGAAATAGGAAGGCTAGTTCTGGGATCAGCTTACTTTCCGTATAACAGCAATAGTAACCCACCAGTGGAAGTATGTACACTGGTGGAATATTGCAAGGTAAAGGGTATTCTTCTACTGTTGGGATGCGCTGCTAATTCCCACCATACTTTGTGAGGCAGCACGGACTACTGCTTTAGATATTCTTAACACGGGAAACACCCCGACGTTCCGTAACTCGGTCAGGGAGGAAGTCATTGACATCACTCTCTGTGCCAGTAGTTTTAGAGATAACATGAAGAGGTTGAGAGTCTCAGATGAACCAACTCTCTCAGATCACTCACAGACAGAGTTCGTTTGGAATCCATTCGATACGTGGATACCCTGGAGATGGCAGCTAACACTTTTACGGAAGCCATCTTAGCTACTTATGAAAGTAATTGTCGACCAAAAAGAGTCCGAAAGTCTGAGGAGACACACTAGTGGAATGGGATACTCAAAGACCTTCGCAGGGAATTTAGAGAGAGGTTCAGACGTGTCAGTAATGGCAAAACGAAGGAACTATGGACCTCATTCACAAACGATGAGGGATGAATAAAGGGGTGCAATACGTGAGGCAAAGCAAGAGAGCTGGACCAACTTTTGCACAGACAGCGAGAAGGGAGCCGAGGCGGCTAGACTGGATAAGCGGCTTTCTTCAAATCCCGACGCTATTCTCGGCACTCTGAAATTGCCCGACGGACGTTACTCAGAGTCGGACGGGGACACCTTGGCTCACCTGATCAAGGTACATTTCCCGGGCCTTTCAAGGTTTGGAGAAGTGGGGACGGCACCTCAGAGGCAACCAAATTCGCCTGCTGCCGAACTGAGCCCGAAACGGCGGCTTGCCAACGAGATTGTCACCCTTGCCTATAGGGCTGGTCACTCGACGGAGACGGCCCTAATCGGAGCAGTAAACCTAATTGAAGGACAGCTGAAGGAGAAAGGCCTCGCAATCGGAGCCTTTATGGACATCGAAGGAGCCTTTAAAAACACCTCTGGAGATGTAATCAGGGCGGCCATGATCACACATGGTGTGCCTAGTGTAGTCGGGGAATGGACGTGCCACATCTTGGCAAACATGAATCTAACTACGACTAAGCGTGAAACCACTTTATGTGGAGCCGATGACTTGCGTTGTCCGCAGGGAGTAGTTTTATCGCCCTTGCTGTGGTGCCTAGTAGTGGATGAACTGCTTCATCTACTGTCGAGTCAGGGTTACCACGTCATAGGCTATGCGGACGATATACTAGTTATCGCTCGCGGCCAGCATCTGGATGCGCTCTTCTGAGTAATGCAGCAAGCACTGATGATAGTGGATTCATGTTGTAAGAAAACTGGACTATCGGTCAATCCGAGTAAGACAGGCGCTGTTGTTTTCACCGGAAGGTATAAGTGGGGGACCACGAGTATACTGAAGCTTGGAAGACAACAACTGGAAATCAAAAAACGAGCTAAATACCTAGGAGTCATTCTGGATAAGAAGCTGTTATGGAAGCAGCACTTGGAAAACAAGTGCAAGAAGCTAGTACCGACTCTATGGCTCTGCAGGAGAGCCATAATGAAAAGCTGGGTCCTCAAGCCGGAGACACTCATGTGAATCTACACAGCGATCTTGCGACCAAGGCTAACCTATGCGGCGTTGGTCTGGTGCAGCAGGGTCGAGTTGTCCACGAAGAAGTCTCGACTGGAAAGGATCAGGGGACTGATTTTAGAGGCATCACTGCTGCCTCGAAGTCGTCACCTACGATGGCACTGCGGGCACTAATAGGGTTGGAGCCCCTCCATCTCACCATCAAGGCTGTCGCTGCCAAGCCGGCCTGGAGATTAAATTTGGTGAATGGCAGAAGGATACGACAGCAGTGAAGATCCCAGTCAATATCGTGAGGAGGCCGACCCTGAACATGCGCAGGAACAAAATGGCCACTCGCTACCTCTTCGACAAGAAGTATCGAGTTAGCCTATCCACGAAGGAGGAATGGGTTAACCACGACGTTGAAGGAATGGAATATGCTTCGCAATAGAGTTGGGGTCCTACCCCACAATTCTACAATCTGAGATTATGGCCATACTCCAGTGCGCCTAAAAGGCAACGGAGTATGACAAACAAAGAATTATCCGTATCTGCTCATACAGCAGGGCTGCTATATTGGCCTTGAATGGAACAACGACCACATCAATATTAGTATTAAAGTGCTGTCAGGCACTAAATATGCTAGCGACGGAAAACCAAGTTACTCTGCTATAGATCCCTGGACACAGCGGTATCAAGGGAAATGAGATATCGGATAGGCTAGCCAAACCAGCAGCATGAAAAAATTTTACTGGACCCGAGCCAGTAGTAGGTACTTCCAGTAGGTCAGTCACTAAAGAAATGAACAGTTGGCTGACTGAGGAACATCAGAATGAGTGGGATTTAGTCTCTGGTTGCTGAAAGGCCAAAACACTCTTGGGCTCAAAGCTCAACTTTAACCGAGTAAGGGAAATACTCAAGCTCGGGACGAGAGAGATCAAAGTTCTAACAGAAATGTTTATAGGACATGGGAACCTCGGATATTACAGACATAACATAGGGCTTGCGGAAAGTTCCCTCTGTTGTCTGTGCGAAATGGATGACGAGACAGCTACTCACATCCTTTGGCACTGTCCTGTGATTGCGGGAAACGTATAATACTCACTGGCAGTTACTGCATCGGTGAGTCAGAGATATCAGCCAAAAGCGTGGCTGCGGTCCTCTACTTATGGAGAGGGCTTTTGGGTCACGCTTAGGCTCACAAGGGGACGTAACGGGATTACTCAAGCGTCAGGGGCTGTTACGGTCTTAACCCAACCAATAATAATAAATAGAACCAAAACCGAGCTCAAATTAAAGTCCGACTGTACTTTGCAGCTGTTTGCACTGTAGAATACTCCTGCGCCGCTATGAATGTGGCAGTCCTATGCGATTAGAAAATGTATTTAGCTGGTCTAGAGCCGATTAAAATGCAACTGCGCAGCTTCATGAATTGTAGGAGACTACTGCATAGCCATGGGTCTGGCAGATAATACTGCGCAACTCTATATATCGTATAAAACTACAGCGCAGGCCTAAGTATAGTAGAACTGCATCGCAATGTACAATAAAAGCTATTGCATATTCCTACTTATATTTGTGGTGTATTGTGCAGTGTTTACAATTTTCTGCGAACTCCTGTGCCACATGTCAGAATAATACTGCGCAGTGCTAGGTAAAGTACAAAATTACTGTGCAGCCCGAAGTATAGTAGAAATGCACTGCGAAGTCTTTAGAATTTTCGGTGAAGTGTCAGTTGATTGGAAACTGTATTAAGGCGTTTTAGATATTATGAAATTTAATTCTACTGTCACAAGTATCTCAGAAGTCAACTGCGCAGTTGCAAATTATTTAGAAGTATACTGCGTAGCAATGTTAGTAAAAGAATAATACTGCGCATCGCAGTGTGTAACAAAAACTACTGCACATCGCTGATTACAAAAGAACCATACTGTGTAGTGTTTACAATTTTCTGCACAGTCATGTGCGATTAGAAACTGTATTCAGCTGTTCTGGGCACTATGAAATTCAACTGCGCAGTTGCGTAAATTGAAAGAGACTAGTGTACAGCCATGCGTGTAAAAAAGTGGAATAAATGAGAAAAACACGTATGGGAAGAAAGTAAAATAATACAGAACGTTCACAAATGCAAATTACGCCTGAATAAGTTTATATTTTTGAACAGACCAGTTTACGAATATTACTGAAAATTTTAAGTAATACGAATTACGCAAAGTATACCAAAAAAACTTGAAATCATATACCTGTATTGTGTCCACTCTTGTATATTATGCAGTTTAATGTCCAATAATGTTTTATTAATGAAAATAAAGTTAATAAAAACGCGCCTCAGAAGTGTCATGGGGTGCAAACGTCTTGGATCGCTTCTAGTTATAGCGATGGGAAAAGATATCGAAGTAGACTGCGACGAATTAATTAATAATTATTAATAAATAATTTTCTTCCAAACTTGTGTACCTGTAGTTCATAATTTTCATGCCGCAAGTGTTCAAATTTTGAAGAATGCCCGAAAAATGACATGTGGGCACTTAGAATGTAAGAATGCTCTTCCCATTCAAAAATAGCCCAATTGAATCGTTTCTTACTGGAAATCGCGTCTACGTACGTGTTACTACTACAAAACTTCCACCAAGGCTCATTTTTCTTTGCTTGTCGGAAATTTGGAGTAAAAAAAGGGGGGGGGGTCAAGATGAAGGAGTTACGCCCGTCCTGTTTGGAAAAGAATTGGCGCAACTGTGCGCAGCGCTATGTATAGTAGAATGCACTGTGCAGTATTTCATTTTTCTGCAGAGCCATACGAGATTAGAAGTTAAAATACGCTGTTTTACAAACTTTGAAATTTAAATGTGCAGTTATAAATATGTCAGAAGTCTACACGGAGAGAAGTAAAACAGAGCGGGTGCAGTTTTCACCGTAACCGTTGCTGCGCCGACCACAAGATGTCTGCAGAAAAATCATGTTGTGGCTGGACAGCGGAGGTTACGGTTGACAACGGAAATATTACTGCTACACCGTGACAGACACTGCGCGCCACCGTAAAAGATTCTGCAGAGACTGTTGTCTAAAGATATCAGCTGATAGTCGTCGCGCGTACTCGAATGTTTTTGTGTCGCTGCAGCAAACGTCAAAATTTATTATATTTTCAAGTTATTGTTTGTAAGGGGTAGTTTTTTAATGTTAAGGGATGGTTTTAGAATATTGATTTTGATGACGTTGGAGAGCCTAAAATGAGCCCTGAATTCCTGTGAAAAGAAAAAATGTGATGTAACCAACATTTATGCCATGGTACTGCTAGCTTGACGTAAAGCTGAGAGTACCATATGCGTTTAAAAAAAATACAGAGCCCAAAATTTGGCTTTTGGCTATTAAATGAGCCTTCAATGAGCCCTTAATGATGGCAAAGGTCTTACTTTTTTTGGACAAAGTCGTATTTCCAGGTTTACCCACATAAAAGAAACGGTGGGTGCAGTAATGCTTGCGGAGTAAACCGTAAATATCACTGCGAGTGGAGTAACTATAGCTGCGCTGCGTATTATGGTCACGCGCCGGGACGGTTGAGGAGCGCCCGCAATGGTTCATGCGAGCGCAGCAACAGCTTCTGCCTTCCTCTCACTCGCAAGTTCTGAGCGACGGAAGCGGACTTGGCAGTAACGGTCGCGGTTAACTCCTCTCCGTGTACTAAAATCCATGAGTGTTGCGGAATAACACTGCACAGCGCAAGGTATAGTAGAAAACTACTGCGCATAACTAAGTATCATACCCTAGTAGCAACGTTTGGCTTGTGTGACAGAGGCCAGAGTCTGACTCAGCATCTGCTCCCTCTAGTCGACCAGAATGGCAGGAGAAATGATCAGACCAGACGATGAACAGAATCTGGTGAATAAAGGAACCAGATTCTGGTATTTAATTTAAATACTAGTAATTAATATAGAAATTAATTAATGAAATTGAAAATCTAGCAATTGGAAATCTGAACGATTCATAAGAATCCCCAAACATGCAACAAGCTTATACAACATGGCGTTATGTTTGTAATATGTCAGTATATTCTCCTAGAAAGGGCTGAAATATAGTGTAAAACTATTACAGAGAGCTATTTAGTACCATTTTATGTTATTTTAATTCTATCTGGTATGTATCATGACCAGTCTGGGCCAGGATCTGCTATACCAGACTCTGGCGCCAGAACAGAACGCCCAAGCGGAACCAGCTGGGCGCCAGAATGCAAGCAGATTCTTCTTTTGCTGGCGCCCAGCTGGCGCCAGTCTGCAGTTACCTTGCTACTAGGGTATAACTGTATTGCGCAGTATTTATCATTTTCTGCGTAGCGCTAAGGGATTAAAAACATTCTTGGCAACTGTCACTGCATGTCTCTCTCTATCCAACTGCCCAACACTGCACAGCTATGCGTGCCTCTATCGGTACTCTACATGTGGGGTAAAATTTTTCAAGCTAAAATTTCCCTGCCTAAAATTTGGTTTTCGCCTATCTTATTAAAATTCTGCCAGATTGTGGTGAAAGTGGACCTCTTCAAATTTTGTAAACGTGTTTTCAAAACATATGTTTTTCTCTAAATGCGGCATTTTTCATTTTTTTCAGTAAGCTATAAAAAACCTTGACTTTTTCTTTTGAAAATTATTCCAAAACGAAAATGGGATGGAAAGTGAGTTGTAGGAAGTCTGTTATACATGCCTGAGTGGTAAAATAATGAGGAAATTAGTGCAATTATATAAACTAAAATTATCTTAACCCAATACAATGATTCCCTGTCTCAGACACTTTATTTGCCGATAGAAATTGGAACTAGTTATGGTTATAGGGAGGCCAGAGTTTGGGACTGTCGCTGCCTTTGTCGCTTCAATATCCTACGCACAGCAAATATGACATAACTCGGTCTTCCCATAAGCCCCTAGTCACTCCATTTTTCCCGGTAGAAGAAGGGGAAAAGAGACTTGGGCCAGAGTGACAGAGGCAGCGACATTTCCCCTACTGTGTTGCTTCCCAATTAAAAGGCCCGTAGAAAACACCCACTGTATCTGGTGCAGAATAAAGTTTTTATGCTAAGCTATTCTAGGTGCTCTTACTGTAGACAATTGCACCATTTTTTGCCTCCTTTATACCCCCCATCCCATTTTTTTTGCTGTGACTCTACCGCCATTCCTCAACAAATACTGGACCCGTTACCAGAAGTTTCTACCCTGCACTACAACCCACTTTTTTCACCCCTATCACCTTAAAGGGGCTTGCATCAGGTAATAAGATCGTGGGTACCCCGCGCCAACTAGCCGCAGCACTAGCATGCATGCTGTAGTGTCTCAGTGCTTCTCATACTTAATAAAAGTAATTTTTCTGTAATATCTTTCATCTCCAAAGAAAATCATACAGCCACTGTTGAAAACCTTAAAACTCGATTCGATTTGGCAAAGGCTGTGTCGGGCATAAAAATACCATTCTTTTGTACCCTCACCGTAATCGACTCTGATTTTGAAGAAGTATTCGTCATCTTCACAGCATGATATTTTCCCGAAGAGGAAGATCGCGAAGAGATCCCCAAGAAAATACAAAAGTGAACGTTAGATTCAATAAAAAATTCATTTTTCATGTACCACTGTGAAAGGCAAGGGGACTAACACCAAAAACCACCCCAAAACGTGAAAGGCAAGGGGAGTCATCTTAAAAAGCACCCCTAAATGTGAAAGGCAAAGACACTCGCATCAAAAATCATCCCAAATTGCTAAATGCAAGGAGATTAACACCAAAAAAACACCCCAAAACCTGAGAGGCAAGCGGACTCACCAAAAACCATTTCGAACTGTCACAGGAGAGCAGAACCATTCACCTCAAGCATTCAATATTTGAATATTAATTGTCGTTTTCCTACAATGAAATCATTTCAAAAATATTATTTAGAAAATGGAATGGCAAGTATTGTTTGAGTTGTAGAAGATCAAAAGAGTGCGGGTGCCCCGAACCGACTAGCCACACACTACCAGGCTTGCTGTAGTGTCTCAGTGGTTCTAATACTTGATAAAAATGATTTTTCTGTTTACGTGTAACCTTGAGTCCAACAATTTCGGGTGCTTTTTGATGTTGACCCCCTTGCCTTTCACTATGGTACTAGAAAAATGATTTTTTAAATTTAATTTGACATTCACTTTGCTCTTCTCTTTGCGATCTCTTTGCGATCTTTCTCTTCGGGAAAATGTCATGCTGTGGCCCGCAATCTTATGTCCTTCTACAACTCAACCAATACTTCCCATCCC